>JBBPBX010040262.1:0-22465 GCA_038048925.1 Garcialebias charrua
TTTCTGCAGTTATCCTTGGCGGAGTGCATGTTGGGATTCTGATGTGTCACAAGGGGTACATTTTGGTAAATGATTATAATTTTAAAGAAAATGAGATGATATCGTAGATTATAGTTAGCTATATGGTTGTGAAAACCAAATTAGAGGTGGCAATAGGCTGGGTTTTAGGAAACATTTTTCTGGGATCCTGACATTAGTGTTCAGGTTAAAGGATGGTAAATTTAGACACAATTTCCAATTTAACAACCAAACAACTTTGGCATAATTGAAACAAGGTAGAGTTTTGTTTCAAAAGGGGGTTAAGGGGCTGACAGATGTTTCTAAAAATAGAAAGGTTGAAATTGGTCCCTAGAAATAACTAATTAGAAATAACTAGATTGTAAATGTTTCCTAGAAACAACTAGGCCGAAAAATGTTCCTAGAAATAACTAATTAACTAAAAGATGGTAAATACATTTTAGTATACAAAGAATAATAAGGATAACTGATAAATTGGCGTTATAAACAAAGTTCACTTGCGTTGACATTGAGGCGGCATCGGTCTTGAACGTTTGATTTTTTTTAATCATGTCATGGAGGAAGGAGTATTGATGCAAGCATATTTCAAATGAGCAATTAAAGCTGCAGTATGTAGCTTTTTTATGAACATATTTCTTCACTCTGTCACTACCTCCTGACAGACTGATGTTAGCCAGGTAATCTCTGAAAAAAAATTAAAAAAAATATTGTCCCCTTGCTTCTCCAGGTGGTAAATAAGCATTTCTAAAAAGAAAAGGTGACCCGCCATTTTCCAGCCAATAAAAACAGAGTTTGTAACCAGCCAATAAAAACAGAGCTTGAATTTGAATCAGCCAATAAAAACAGAGCTTGAATTTGAAATTCAACAGACCACAAGGGGGCAGAGCCACATATGGCTCTGAGGGGGAGGGATCAGAATGCTTTGCCTGTTGAAAATATTTCTAACTGCTGCAGTTCTACAGAAACTGCATACTGAACCTTTAACAACATTTTTTTTTCTCCTCTGTCTGTGAAATGTGTGTGAAGTCGATCTCTAGTGGGGGACGCCCCTTGGAAATGTTTCCTGGCCTGCAGGCTCGAACCATTCAAACCTGAAGTGGACCTGATCAGAGGATGTTTAGAAATATGATGGTTCTGTAGAATTATAGCAATTGACTTGACTAGACGACATGTGACTTATTGACTCAGGAAAAAGGTATATAGAACTACAGGTGTACAATGTTTTTTAATTATGCTCTGCCGCCGCTTGCTATGTTATTTTTTAATTATGCTCTGCCGCCGCTTGTGATGTTATTGTTATGTGTGTAATTTCTGCTATGAGCTGAGTGAAAAGTACAGTATTTTTTGTAAGTATGAACCGCCTTAAAACTACTCATAATTAACCCTAATGAAGATTAAGCCTCTTCCAAACCAACTAACATGCATGATTCATTCTTTGTACTACAGATTTATAATTGATTGGGTGTTGTTTGTTGTGGCACATTCTGTTTGTGATAGGTGGTTCCTGGAAATGCTCCAGCTGAGGGAGTTTTCTCAACGGAGTCCCGGGGAGGCAAGACCAGAACAGCCCTGGTCAGGAAGGACCCGTGGGGGGTCGCTGAACGCACACCACAGGCAGTGCGTGTCAATGCCAGGGGATCCACACGGTTCAGTGTGCTCCAGCCCGTGAACCAGGAAGGAGCTAAAGGATTGGGCTGGACAACAAGAGGAGCTCGCATTCGAACTCTCATGCCTTGATAGACCCAAAGTAGTTGAATAAAGTTGCGTGCAATGCCGGGGGTCTGCCCTGAGCAACGCCAGGGGAATGCCCCTGAGGAGACAACTGCCTGATGCGGAGGAGGAACTTGGGAACTTAAGGTTCATAATTCTGCAATATCCTAAGCACTTACTATTATTATTGTTCATAGTTTGCATATATTTCCTTATATTCTACAATTTGCATATTAACAAATTGAGTCAAAATGTGGTGGCCAGACAAGAGGGTATAACTTGGAGGATTTTGAAAAAACTGATTGAATATTGTGTTTACTGTATATGCATTAAACTACATTGTGTGTTATGTGATTTTATTTTTTGAGGTGGACCTCAGAAATTGAGGTCCAAAGGGGGTTTTGTTGTGAAAATAAAACACATTTTTTGTGCTTAGGGTCATTATCCCCTCTTTAAACGGAACTCTGGATACTGAAGACATGCAATGGTATTTCTTGTTTACAAGGAAGAGGCTTTCTGGGAGTGGGGGAAGGAGAACAGTCTTTGAAACTCCTCTTATCAGTTTGAGGCAGGCTTGGAGCATGATGAGGAGTCCTGGCGCCTCTCTGTCAGGTTTATGACTTCACAGATTTATGACTGGCAAGGAGACACTGGCCTCTTTGTTCTGGGTGCTGTTGGGGCCGCACTTCCCCCCGTCAGCTCTCATGTGAGTTTGAAGGGGGGGGGTCCTGCAGACTGAAAAGAGCAAATGGTGTTTCCTGTCTTCTGGCAATAGGGGGGGGACGGCAGGCTCTGAGGCAGGGCCCCCACAGAAGGGTATAAAAAGTTTTGATCCCCCAACAGCAGGGCAGAAGTAGCCCACGGATCAGGTTGTATGTTCTCTCTCCCCCTCCTCTCTCCCTGTCTCTCTCCCCCCTCCTCCCTTCTTTTCTCTCTCTCTCTTTTCCTGTCACTGTCCACCTTTTTAAAACAAATGTAATGGATGTTAGGAATAGGACAAATGTATTCTGTGACTTTTAACTTATGATTAATTAAACTGGTTTGGAACTTTAAGTGAGCGTCTGTCGTGTTCAGTGTATCTCTCCTTTCTGATCTAAAGTGAACCAAATAACGAATTCTGGGGCGGATAAGAATCATACGCCAACACTATGTATTTCTCTCTTTTGTTTTTCTCTCTTTTGTTTTTCTATTGTTCATTGTGTAAGGAAATTCTACAATTGCTGTTCATCGTTCTTTTGTTTTACCAGGTCGCTTTCGTAAATGAGCCCACGAGGCTCAATAAGATTTACCTGACTAAATAAAGGTTGAATGAATGAATGAATGAACAATCAGATAATACAAGCAACTAAAATGATTATAAGTCAACATCTCAGATGGTGTTTTAATTATACAATTATTATATATTATATATTATATATTATACCCGCGTGACATACATTTGCATAAAGTGCTTCGTCATTTCCCAAATACGGAAGATTTGTAAACTCGGGCATCTTAGAACTCTTTTATATGGTCTCTGCTTTTGATTGACACCAATTTTGACCAACTGAGTGAAACTTTTCAGTCGTTAGAGCCAATCAAATCCACCGACAATGACAACGAAAAAATAACCCAATGCCTACTTTCCCACGTGGGGCTTTGGCCAGTCAAATCAGATGCTGATTCTGACATGACAGATGTATAGCCAATGAAAATCCCGTTGTGGAGATATGTGGCATGAGGGGGTGGGAGTTACAGGGAGGTTTAAATTTCACTGCGTAAGAGAATCACAGTTCGTGCGCAACACGTGCGCCTTTGTGCGTAAAAAGGAGAACTTTTATATACTGACTTCTACGATTGCTTTTCCGGACTTTTTTCATCGTGTCGCAATGGCTAAATACCCTAAAAAATAAAATACACCACAGAAGAGGCTCTGGAACTGGTTACAAGGAGGGATTAGTGACCAGGGCATGTCCAAACAATGTCTCCTTGCCTGAGGCGTCTTCGAGATGATTCTGATCGAAGCTGCTTTTATCGATGGGGGAGGAAGATGCATTACTTGAGTAGTAAGTGAAAACTATTTTATACTGCTATTTTATACTACTGTTATAGAATAAAGAAGTAAGAGTTTTCGTCCGTCCCGTCCCGTTTATTTCTGTACAGGTAGTCCCTGACTTACGAGTGCCCTGACATGTATTTATTTCTTTTGTGTCTGTCTGTCTGTCTTCAACATAATCAATATTTTTCTTTTTCACTTCAGGCAAACTGGTTCAGACACGGAGTGTCTACCTAGAAGGGATCAAGGAGGACAGAAGGATTCCAGTGATGATACTTCTAGCTGTGGAGACGAGGTTGAAGCTGCTTTTATCGATGGGGGAGGAAGATGATGCATTACTTGAGCAGTAAGTGAAAACTATTTTATACTGCTATTTTATACTGCTGTTATAGAATAAAGAAGTAAGAGTTTTCGTCCGTCCCGGCCCGTTTATTTCTGTACAGGTAGTCCCTGACTTACAAGCGCCCTGACATGTATTTCTGTATTTTGTGTCTGTCTGTCTGTCTGTCTTCAACATAATCAATATTTTCTTTTTCACTTCAGGCAAACTGGTTCAGACACGGAGTGTCTACCTAGAAGGGATCAAGGAGGACAGAAGGATTCCAGTGATGATACTTCTAGCTGTGGAGACGAGGTCGAAGCTGCTTTTATCGATGGGGGAGGAAGATGGTGCATTACTTGAGAAGTAAGTGAAAACTATTTTATACTGCTATTTTATACTGCTGTTATAGAATAAAGAAGTAAGAGTTTTCATCCATCCCGGCCCGTTTATTTCTGTACAGGTAGTCCCTGACTTACAAGCGCCCTGACATGTATTTCTGTCTTTTGTGTCTGTCTGTCTGTCTGTCTGTCTTCAACATAATCAATATTTTTCTTTTTCACTTCAGGCAAACTGGTTCAGACACGTGAAGTAAACATGAGGGAGCCACCATATTGTGTCTTTAAACACATAAGGTGCCACCCAGATGTAAAGGATTTCAGGAGGGGTCAGTATTAATACTGACCTCTTTACCTTAATTAATTTACTTATTCAGATTGAATAGTAATTTCACGGATTCTTTTCTTTTTCAGTTTACCCAATATTTCTGTGATCTTTATGATGGATAAATAAATAAAGCCATTAAGTGACAGAGACGTTAACTTAGTTTGGTATGCCAAAGACACTACCATTTATTTAGAATAAATCAACTAAATTAACACCATTACACTTGATTGACATGATTTCACTTTCTTGCAATTTAATACGTCAGCACATTTAAATTGTAACACAACAGACATAAATACAGGATGTCATTATACTCAGTCTGTGGCTCTTTAGCTTAAATATAGTTTCCAGATTGAAATAAGGAGAGATTTAAGAGGAATAGGGAGAGGTGAGTTTAGAGAGTCATCTATTTTGAGTTTTAACCAGAAATGACACTCCTCCGTACGAGAACCAGCTCGACCTCACAGCACGATCCAAAAACATCAGCACTCTGTACCTTTGGACGTTCGTCTCGGTGGATAGAGTTGTAGAAGCAGTCTTGGACTCACAGGTCATCTGTCCGTGAAGTCCAGTTGTACCTCGGCGTGTTTATGGATTCGCGTGTCGTGACGCCTGCCTTCTTCGTCAAAGACCGTGGCATGTCCTGGTCAAGTTTCAAAATAAAGCGTTCCTCAAGAGAGTTCATTAAGAACTTGGAGCTCTTCAGCTCTTGAAGATGGCTTATAACTTGGCATGTTATAAGTCTTTAACTGAATGACGTGGCCATTAGCGTGTTGACCAGACGATCATCAGTTCTTTGGAGAAGACCTCATGTCTTGAAGTTTTTCCAGCAGACTCTGACTATTCCAGCTTAGCTTAGAACTTTAAGAAAGAACTCTGAGACTTGTCTCTTTCCGATTGGTTCAGAAGAAACAGTCGAGGAGTTCACTTGCTGTTATCACGACCCAAGGTTACAGCCAGCAGCAGAGGAAATGTTTAGGAAAAGACAGACTCATAGACTCCAAGAGGAAAAATACTTGGATTAGCGTCTTAACACTTCTAGAACAAATCTGCAAATCACAATAACACATAAAATTCACTCTGACACCATTATATGGTCAAGTAACACAGTAATACTCCATATTAAAAGAATAACAGCATATAACATATATCATGAAAATGACAAAAGTTATTCTTTTGATTACATTAGAATAAAATCAAAGATAGAAATAGTCTCTTTTGGTGACTATGTTCTCAGATTACAACTAATGGAATAATTTGTAGTAAATGTCTTGCTTTACTGAGAGGTCAGTAAAGGTCATCTCTGGAACAGTTCAAAAATACACAGGTGTATCAAAGTGGACACGGTCATGCCCACTACATCTCCCCCCTTTTGGAAGCCATCGCCAGTCCTTGGGGATGGGGTCCAACACGAAAGGAAACCTTGAACTGTCTCTGATCTTGAAGTAATTCAGCAAGTGGAAAAGAAAAATCAAAAATTATAATCCCATAAAGTTTTTGGAACTACAGAAACCCCGAGCCTTGGAACTGCACCTTCCGCGCCTCGAACAGAACAGTTCGAGACAGACAAGAGTCACGAATGTCCCGGAATAATGGCCCAACACCTCTATGCTCGGAAGAGACAGAGGAAGTAAGTAGTTTGTCAGTAGATTTGAATGTTACTGTGCTTGACCAACCTGATACAATGAGTGGCGTTATCATTGATAATGACACTATCAACATTGACCAACCTGGAGCGATGTGTAGCACTGTCTTTCACAAAGACTCAGAGCACACAAATAACTCAGCGCACACTACTACCAACATTGCCATGGATGTTGACAGCAAACCAATTGCTGACACACAACAACATCCTGAAGGTCATGATGCTGACAGCCAACAAGATGCTGACAGTGAACATGAGTACACAGCCAGAGTCACACGTGAACAGAAACGTGGGCCAAGACCTGTGAGGTTTCTGTGTAACTTTATACAAAGGGGGGATGGCTAAGAAAGCTTACCTGCCTATCACACTGGAAGGTGTCCTTGAGCATGAAGCCCTCCTGGACGGCAGTGCTGATATAAC
Organism: Garcialebias charrua; assembly: GCA_038048925.1. Taxonomy (NCBI): domain Eukaryota; kingdom Metazoa; phylum Chordata; class Actinopteri; order Cyprinodontiformes; family Rivulidae; genus Garcialebias; species Garcialebias charrua. Next base: position 6,814 of record JBBPBX010040262.1, read on the forward strand.
CATTATGTCGGCCAAACTGTTCAAGGAGCTGAGGACTGCCGCTAACGGTGTTGACAGGCAAATACCCTTTGAGAAATGTGCTATTGAACTGCAGGGTCTCGCAGAGACGAGAACAACCCTAACAGCTATAGCTATGGTTCACATGCAGATTGGCAAAATGACACTACGCCACCCGGTGTTTGTGTCTAACCTTGACTCATTCCCATTTTTGGTTGGCCAAGATTTTATAAACCGCTTCGATGCGATTATAGATTATGGTCAACAGACAATGTGGGCAACAGTGAGTAAACCCCTGCCAATAAAAGTGCCTCCTAGTTGTGATACAGACTGCCTAACCGCAGGTACCACAGAGGACACAAGGGACTCCTCATCCGAGGACAAGAGCCCGGTAAGTGAACCTTCAACTACAGGTGAGACAGAAGAGACCCAAAAGTTGGACCAAACTCTGACCCAACAAGAGAACCTTCTCTGCGAGCTGAAACAATCAGCACTCACTGAACAAAACCTACCACAGGTAGTGAAAGGTTTTGAGATCCAAGGATCCCACACCAAAGATGCTGTGCTGTCCTCTGGGACAGGTAATTCGGCAATCAGCCAAGCTTTCAATGAAACCTTGGTTCAAGGGCATCTGAGTCCAGAAAATGACAGTCAACCAAATGCTGACAGTCACTTGGACATCATTGTTGCAGATTACGAGGACCCCTCATCAGACATGAAGGGGGCAAACTCACATTACCTACCACAGGTAGAGAAAGGTGTGGAGATCCAAGGACCCCACACCGAGGTTGCTGTACTGTCCCCTGGGACAGGTAAATCGGCTATCAGCCAAGCTTTCGATGAAACCTTGGTTCAGGGACATTTGTGTCTAGAACTAATCAGAAATGACATAGTTTTTACAGACTCAAAGAGCCCCTCTTCAGTCAAGAAGTGGGAAGACACACACAACGACAGTGACCCGTCGCAGTCTGTACAATCAGACACACCTGCGACTGCGCCGACGGTTGTGACACACCTGAATTACACGGAAAGAGGTAAACGTAAGAAGATACGTTGGCCGAAACCTAAAAGATTCCTGTGTACCGTCTTCTCTCAGCTGCGCGAACAGCTTAAACTAAACGGTGGCATCCTAACTTGTGCCCATGGACGGACGTCCTCACCTGTGTTCGTGGTCCCCCATGACCAAAGGGGGGTGATGTTAGGCCATGCCAAAGACAAAGATTTGAATGTACACCTCAGAAACACTTTTGCTTTCGCCCAGAAAAACCTGGAAAGATCCGCTGAAGGACGTAAGGCGTACTATGACCAGAAGGCCTCTCACAATGAACTCCAAGTGGGAGACAGAGTCTGGTACTATACGTTCGCCCCAGCAACCGGGAAAGGAGGGTCCGAGACCGGAACTCTCGCCCGCAAACTAATGCCCAGGTGGACTGGACCTCATCTGATAACAGACAAAGTGTCCTCAGTCGTCTACGAAATCAAAATCAGCAAAGGCCGCAAAGAGCCAATTGCTAAATGGGTACATCGAAATCAGATCAAACCTTACAAGGCGTTCAATGACTCCACAAAAGACAAAGATCTCACAAACTCACCGACTTCATGGGATAATAAGGTCGCCCAAACACAAGTTAGTAAATAAACTAATCAGGTTTAAACTACCGTATTTTCCACCCTATAAGTCGCATTGTCCAACTTGAACTTAGAAACGCTAAGCCTAAAACCCACAACAAAAAACTAATCTTAACAACCGTTTAAATCCACGAGATTTAATTTGACCTCGGTCATAAAGTTGAGACCTGTTTTCTTGTGTGTTGCACTTTGGAATCTGACGACAAGAGTGTGTCGAAGCAGTGAAACGTTGTTTCCTTGTTGTTTAGTCATTACTGTTGTCATTAGTTGAGATATTGTTTGGTTCTGAACACTCCCAGCCAAAAAGGTTTTGTATTAACATTGGTTAATGAATGATATGGATTTAACTATGCCAACATGCAGTTCGTTTTGTTAAATCTCAATCGTCGAAGAGTCAATGTAGTTTAAAGCTACTCAAGGTACCATAAACTACACTGGTCTCACAATTTCTAAATTGAACCGATTCGATCGTTTCTATTCTAGATTATCTATTCATTTTGATGAGTCTCGCCATAGACTTCAAAATTTATTAGGAATACCAAATCCTACGTCGTTCGTCTAAAAGACAACAGACATTTAGATCAAACTATATTTCATTTTTATTTTAGTTTAACCTAAACTAAGTAATGAATGGAGGAATAGTTTGGAATTAGAGGCCTTCGTTACAGAAGCCCTCCAAAATTTTATAGGTATAGATCCCTATTTCTAATTTTACAGAATTGATCCACCCCTTAATTGGTAATTGTAGCTGATCTAAATCATGATAGCTTACACACCAGGTGCATATAGGTAGGGCCTAATGTAAAATCCCAATCATAAGCCCACCTAAAAACCACATAATTGCATGACACATAGAACCAGAGTGGCACTGACTGGAAGCCAACCAGCCAACAACCTTCGATGTGGGGACCTGCAGCTCCAACGCTTGGTCTTCAACCTTCATCCAAGGGTCGCCTCCTCTGCGTCAATCGAGGGATCCCCTCTACATGCTGATTATAAAAACAATTGTTGCTGACGAAATCACCAACTCTAATCGTTGTGGAATTACTGCTGTGGAATTACCGCTGTGGATTATAAGACTTTGTTTTCCAAGGGATTAAAAGCTTTTCGCAATGGGATTACCTCCGAACAGTATGGAATTTCCAAAAACTTTATGGGATTATAATTTTTGATTTTTCTTTTCCACTTGCTGGATTACTTCAAGATCAAAGACAGTTCAAGGTTTCCTTTCGTGTTGGACCCCATCCCCAAGGACTGGCGATGGCTTCCAAAAGGGGGGAGATGTAGTGGCCATGACCGTAGGATTCCACTTTCCAGTGATGATACTTCTAGCTGTGGAGACGAAGCTGTGGAGATGTGAGAGAACAGCAGGAGAGGAGGTAGGAGAGGAGGAAGCAGAGGAGGCCAAAATGTAAATAGTTTGCAGTGAGTATGTTTTTTATTGTTTATTTTTTACAATATATAAATATTTGTTTACAAAAAGTATTTTTTGAGGAGCCTTTTTTATGAACACTAACAAAAATAACATTTTACTCTGTTTTTCATCTTTTACAGTTATTTCAATCAGTTTGAGAGTAAATCTAGGAATGGAACAGGGTTCCCCTTGATGTAAGCTTTCAATAGAGCCCTCACTGAAGTCTGTATGTTGAAGTATTCAGAAGTTACAGACTTTTGAAGTTGGTGTTACACATTTGGCACAGTTTGGATAGCTTTGAGGTCCGCCTGAACATGCACATAAAAAAACAGGCACAAAATTCTCAATTTTTATGCTATTGACTTCAAATTTGAACCTGTCATAGTAAAGACTTCACTCTTTAGGCTCATATCAATTTCCAGTCCATATCTTCTTGGGTCAGTCTGCAGGTGCTTGACAAATATAAACATTTTCAGGCGAGGCAAAAAAAGAAAAAAGCTTGATTTATGTGTGTTCTCACCTAAATAAAGACAAAATAATAACAGATACAACAAATTTGACTGCTGAAACAAAAAATTCAAAGCGTTATCTTTTCAAAGACTCCAAGCTTTTGCTTGTACTCCAAAGGGTTCAAGAACAGCTTCTAATTTAATTTGGTGCTTTTGGGCAGCACGGTGGCACAACTGGTAGAGCTGCTGCCTCTCAGCGAGAAGGTTGCCGGTTCAAATCCCGGTCCGGGGCCTTTCTGGGTGGAGTTTGCATGTTCTCCCCGTGCATGCGTGGGTTTCCTCCGGGTACTCCGGTTTCCTCCCACAGACCAAAAAACATGCTTGTTAGGCTGATTGGTGACTCTAAATTGACCCTAGGTGTGAGTGTGAGAGTGGATGGTTGTTTGGTGTGAGTGAGACAGGTCCCTCTTGTAAATGAGTCCCCATGACTCAACGAGGCTAGCCTGTATAAATAAAGGTTGAATTGAATGAATGAATGAATGAATGAATTTGGGTATGTTTTTAGGCGTTTTTTGCATTTTTGAGGTGATTATCAAAACAGATAAAAATAAAAGAGTAAAATGCATCTAGTGCCACTAAAACATAATAAAGTTAACACAACAACAACAAAATCTGCTCAAAATTTGATCTCAGACTCTTCTTGGATCAAATGCCAAGGAATACAGATGAGTCTGTACCTGATTGTACATGTCTGTACTAGGGATGCACCGATCCACATTTCTCACTTCCGATCCAATACCGATACTTGTTAACTCAGTATCGACCGATACCGATACTTTCCCGATCCGATACTGTTCAGGTATTTGACTCTGTATAATGAAACTTTTGTATCCAAACAATTCATTTTAACATCCATCCATCCATCCATCTTCTTCCGCTTATCCGGGGTCGGGTCGCGGGGGTAGCAGCCTAAGTAGGGAGGCCCAGACTTCCCTCTCCCCAGCCACTTGGAGCAGCTCCTCCGGGGGAATCCCAAGGCGTTCCCAGGCCAGCCGAGAAACATAGTCCCTCCAGCGCGTCCTGGGTCTTCCTCTGGGTCTCCTCCCGGTGGGACATGCCCGGAACACCTCACCAGGGAGGCGTCCAGGAGGCATCCTAACCAGATGCCCGAGCCACCTCAACTGGCTCCTCTCGATGTGGAGAAGCAGCGGCTCTACTCCGAGTCCCTCCCGGATGACTGAGCTTCTCACCCTATCTCTAAGGGAGAGTCCAGCCACCCTGCGGAGAAAACTCATTTCAGCCGCTTGTATCCGAGATCTTGTTCTTTCGGTCATAACCCAAAGCTCATGACCATAGATGAGGGTGGGAACGTAGATCGATCGGTAAATTGAGAGCTTTGCCTTTTGACTCAGCTCTCTCTTCACCACGACAGACCGGTACAGCGCCCGCTTCACTGCGGACGCTGCACCTATCCGCCTATCGATCTCACGCTCCAGATAAACCCAATGAAGACACTATTAAGCCTTACAATAGGGAACACCCTTATTGTAAGGCTTAAGAGTGTCTTCATTGGGTTTATCTCACACAATGTTAAAAAGGGCAGTTACAGATTGTGATTGAACACAAGTGCTCTTTGAAGCTGGATCGGAAAAGTATCGGTAGGTTTGATCCGATACCAGATACTTAAATAATGCTGGTATCGGATACCGATACCGATACTGGATCGGATCTGCCCCATCCCTAGTCTGTACCTGAGTGTACATGTCTGTACCTGAGTGTACATGTCTGTACCTGAGTGTACATGTCTGTAACTGAGTGTACAGGTCTGTAACTGAGTACTTACTGAGTAACTGGGTACTAGACTTTTTTAACAGACAGACCACAGTCAGTGAGGATCCACAACTTATCTTCCTCCACCATCACCCTCAGCACTGGCTCTCCTCAAGGATGTGTGTTGATCCCTCTCCTGTTCACTCTAGCTGTTTTCGCATTGCATGGCCCTCCCCAGTCCGGCTCATCTCTGGTTGGCCCAGAGCCAGCCCTGGCCCTCACTCGTTGATTATGCACTGTCCGGAGAGCAAGCCTTGAAGTGGGTGGGGTGTTCTCTTGACGTGGGTGGGGTGTTCACTTGACGTGGGTGGAGTGTTCTTGTGTGCGCGCTTACAGTGTTTTAAGAGAGGACACGCCGCTAACAAGTATTTGTTTGCTGAGTATATATATTAGTGGTTCTGAGTTTAATATTTGTTAATTACTGATTACAAATCAGCTTATGTTACAACGTAAATAACACGAAGCGCGCACCCATTTCCGCCTTTCCGCGCGACCTGAATGTCATTAAACAATAACTAATATTGTCTAACTGTTGCGCGCAGCCAGAGTTTTAAAATATAACTAATAATCTCTAACTTCTACGTGCAGCTAGAATGTTAAGAGGAGTGATTTCTATATGAGTAAGGTGGACTCCTGAAAATCAAGTCCACAGTTGTAGCTCAAAGCGTTGGTGCACTGCTGTTTTGACCCGGCGAAGTGGGTTTGCTTCCCGCCTGGGACAAAGTTACTTTTTTTTTTTTATTGGAGTAAATAAAAAGGAGTTTGTTAACCAAACAAACTCCTTTTTATTTAAAAGAAAATGTGAATAAAAAAAAGTAAAACAACTTTGTACCAGGCAGGAAGCGAACCCGCTTCGCCAGGTCACAACAGCAGTGCACTAACGCTTTGAGCTACAACTGTGGACTGGATTTTCAGGAGTCCACCTTACCCATATAGAAATCACCCCTCTTAACATTCTAGCTGCACGTAGAAGTTAGAGATTATTAGTTATATTTTAAAACTCTGGCTGCGCGCAAGAGTTAGACAATATTAGTTATTGTTTAATGACATTCAGGTCGCGCGGAAAGGCGGAAATGGGTGCGCGCTTCGTGTTATTTACGTTCTAACATAAGCTGATTTGTAATCAGTTATTAACAAAAATTCAACTCAGAAAAACTAATTCAGCTAACAATATTTTTAGGGGTTTCTGTAGTTAATTTTTAATGAAATGCAGCCCTCGCGCTGAGATTGTTAGACCGACTCCAGCCCCTGCTGTAAACAACGAACCAAATGTGAGCAGTACATGACGTCAAACTGGGCCGGGGGAGCTAGGCCCGACAGAACCACAGTGGAGATGGTTCCATGACGAGTGCGGAGCCGGGGAAAAAAAGGAAAATGCGAACACGCTGAACCCGGGTTAGAGGACGGGGCGGGGCGGCCCGGGCCATAGAGGGCTGGTCAATGTGAAAACGGCTTCTGCTAACATATGATTGTGCAGCTACCCATCCAGGCTGTCATATTGTAAAGTTTGCAGATGATACAGTGGTGGTGGGATGCATCACAAACAATGATGAGTCCAGCTACAGGCAGGAGGAGGAACACCTGGAGAGCTGGTGCTAAGAGAATAATCATCACATCAATGTGAAGAAGACAAAGGAGATTATTGTGGACTTCAGAAGGAACAAACACACCCACATCCCACTGAACATAAGAGGGTCTGCAGGGGAAGTGGTCTCCAGCTACAAGTACTTGGGTGTACATATGAATGATAACCTCAGCTGGAGCAACAACACCACCAGCCTGATCAAGAAAAGTCATCAGAGACTCTACTTCCTCAGACGGCTGAGACGAGCTGGTCTGAGTAGCTCAGACCTCACCTCCTTCTACAGGTGTGCAGTGGAGAGCAAATAAATATAATCAATCTCTTTGTTTTTAGTACCGGTTTTCTTAAATATTCCTAATATTAAAGGTCCTGACTCCTAATGCACCTTAGCATATACAGTATAGCATTTCACCATATAAATGTACCTTAAATGTTTCAATGTTAATAAGAGCTAGTAACTTTTAAGAGGCTTTGTTTTCATTCTCTAGATCAATACAGTCAGTGTTAAGAAATAGTAAAACACCACAAGTACGGTAAATATTTAGTATATAAAAGTATTAATGTCTGATCGTTTTTATAAGCAAATTAAAATAAATGTAGCCATCAGAGTCCTACTGTACAATAACATGCACATGGTAACTCCCCAAACAAATAAGAACAAAACAAACTCACTCACCAGTTGCCACTTTTAGAAACAGTCAGCTGAAGGCTTTTATCACAAACAGAGCCACCATAAAGTGGAGAGGATATCAGTCAGGAATGGTAATATAATATCAGCATTAGATAAAGGCATTAGCATGTTAGCTAACAAACTAACATGTTGCCACGTACATTTAGATTAACAGTCAGCTGGAGGCTTTTTCCACAAAAAGCCATAAATTGAGAGGTATATCAGCCAGGAATGCAAATAGACATTAGATAAAGGGCTTTAAAACTTACCTGAGCAAGCCTGCTTGAGTCACTGACAAACGGCAAATATTTCAGACAAAAAATAAAATTAAAATAAATAAAAATAAAAATTAAATAAATAAATAAACGCCGGAAACACGCGATCGGTAGGCAGAGCTCACGTTAGACTGTCCAGGGCGGTAAAAACTGCTCCCAGCATCTACCCATTGTTTTGTAAGGTGACGGCATCAGTACGCATGCGCCAGTTATAATTAGAGTCAATGGATCAGATAAGAGCGCCCCAAAACAGGAAGTACGTCACAAATCAGAAAACGTTTTTTGAAACAAACAATATAACTCATCATTACTACAAACTATTTATCCTACACAACTAAAAACATATATGCATATATTTCTAAATATTTTTATTTTATTATTTCATTTTTGTAAAAAAAAGAATTAAGTCTTCAAATGGTGAAGAGCTGCAGAGGTTCCAGATGGGCGGCACCCTGGCGCCCTCTGGTGGCGGGCCGCCCCTGGTCACCGCTGACGCGTCACGTATTTTACGCGTCACCGCTGACAACCCGAAATTTGGGCTGGTGTTTTGCCCTGCTGCAAATGGTGGCCACTGGAGCGTACACGGAAGGACTTTAACAAGATTAACACAGTAAAAACAATTATTTGTTTGATGAAAATTAGAGCAAAGATGTGTCTGAGCTGAACTTTTCCTTAAAGTGAGACTAAACCCAGGTTGAGACGGTAACTCCTCCTTCCAAAATCTCCCTGAAAATGGGCGTGTCGAGAGACAAGGAAGGGTGGAGGTAGAGTTGTGCTTTTGTTCACGCCTCCACCTGCAACAACCTAAAACAAATTAAACCTCTAGCCAACAACATACACCAAGCAACAACAAAGAATAAACATGTAGATGTATTTATCTATTCCACCCATTCCATCCAAAACCAAAGGCCTAAAACAATGAAAATGAAAAGAAAAATAAAACCGCTTGTCAGGAGTGAAATGCAGCACTTCCATATAAGGTATGCACTTCTCATCTCTGCAGGGGATTGGCTCTGCTTGAACCACCTGTGTGACATCACACATGAGCAGACATGTCACACATGAGCGTTTGCACAAATAAGAAAATTAAGGTGTAATCCACCAGTTCAACCCATAGAACTACCGTAAACACATTTTTAGACCAAATATTGCCAAATATTGCCAATTTACACAGATATGCACAATTATGTGAGAATAAACACAGCCATAGTGCTAGATAACATTTTAAACACATTCTAGGGAGTTTATCAGCTAAAAAAAGTTAATTTTGGGTTTAGTCGCACTTTAATAAATGCACATAATGGTCAAATAAGCAGAATAAAAAAAAGAGTTTTGCTATATCGCGTGCACGCGCAGCGAGAGTATACGCTTCATTTCTTTAAAATTTAACAATATAAACAACTAAAAATATATATTTGTTGGCTGACATTATAGCAAAGGTGTTGCTGAGCTTAACTTTTCCTTAATAAATGCACGTAATTGTCAAATCAGCTGAATTAAAAAATTTGTTTTGCTACGTGCACCCGCTCGGGTGGGACCGCTGCATTTTCTTTAAAATTTAGCAAAATAAACATTTAAAAATATATATTTCTTAGCTGACATTATAGCAAAAGTGTTTCTGAGCTTAACCTTTCCTTAATAAATTGACGTAATGGTCAAATCAGCTGGATTTAAATTGTTTCGCTTTGACGACTTCCAAACGGTCGCACGCGCTGCGAAAATAAATTATAAATAAATAGAATTTTCGCTCAAACATCTCCTAAAGCTAATACGTTGTAAATGTCCATCCAGTGATTCCTTTCTGTAATTTAATCAAAATCTGTTGTGTGGTTCATGAGCTATTTTGCTAACAAGGTAACAGTAGTTCAGACCTCCAGAGAGCAGGAGGCCATGCTGCGGCAGAGTGAGTCCGACCAGAGCAGGCTTCTGTCTGACACATGAGCTAAGAACGGTCGATGGACCCTAGCGACCGAAAGTGGAGATGCACCTTTAGCGTCCGAAAGTGGTACTGCTCCATTTTTTCCGTCAGAATGAATGGAAACTGTCATATCTCAGCCAAAAATTGGTCTAAAAAATATGGGGGAGAATCCATAAATATGTTGCTTCACCCCATAAGTCTCAGGACATGAAAATTAGTAAAAAAAAAAAAAACTGTGACTTATAGGCCAGAAAATACAGTATCTGGTCTCACCACTGTCCTTTTATTTTTCATTTGACCTTTGCTGACACAATTTTGTTGTAAATCACTCCTGAAAATTTTCTACATACATTCCATCCTGCCTGGACTCCCACTCTAACCTCTTTACCACATTCATTTTCCTGGACAATGGACCCCAATTACTTGAAGTCCTGCACCTTTGTGACCTCTGCTCCTTGTAGGCTCACTGTTCCAATGGCCTCCTTCTCATTCACACACATGTACTCTGTCTTACTACGTCTGACTTTCATTCCTCTACTTTCAAGCGCATACTTCCACCTCTCTAAGTTCTCGTCCACCTGTTTATGGTCAATCACAAATCGCAGAAGTATCATCTCAATGACAGGAGCAAATATGCTAATGTAACAATTGTATTGTCACTGAACAAACAGTAAAAGTAATTAATGTCATCCAACAAATGCTGAGTTTGTTGTGACCCAAAATGTCAAGCTAGCTCATAGATTAGATATTTAGTAAGCACTATGTTAAGCAATATTTAATATATTAAACTTTTATTGCAATAACTGAAACAATTGTTCCCTTATCAGTCTTGTAACTCGGTACAACATATCACTATGGGAAATTGCCCCCGCGCAGTTTTACCTGAAGGAATACAACCACACCTTTACGGCAGGGGCGTCAGCATTGCGCCAGAGGCCACGCCCTCTGAGTACTTAAGCCGCTGATGCCCATCCATCGATCTCTTATTGCCCTTCACCTTGCTTAAACCTGAACTCTCTCTCTCTTCGCGTGACTTCTCTGTTGCTTCATCTCTCAACCAGAGGTGAGCTTGCTCCCTACACAGAGCGTACAAAGAATTATTCCTACGTACTACTGGGCTAGCGAAAGCTAGTCTGGCACATTTTTCCTTAACCTCAAAGTTTTTTCTTCTCCTCTTTCCACAGACTGCTTCGCTCGACGGCGCAAACTGCGTCACACCGCTACCTCTGCTAACTCGTAGCAAGGCTAGCCAGCGAAAGCGACACGACGGAGGAGACGTCTCAAATCAGAAGAAAAAGGATCTTGGAAGGACTCGCTCACCTTATCTCGGACATGCCTCCGGAGAAAGGAAAGGGAAAGACTTCCAAAAAAGACCAACAGAGCGGCGAGTCCGACCTTGCGCGCCTGCTTTAGCGGATGCGGTTTTTCCCTCTCAGCGACGGACACCCATGAGGCCTGTCCCGTCTGCTTGGGTATACTGCACGCGAACATGGCGCTGGATGCACCGACTTTTGCCAAGGCTATGGAAGCTGCGGCGGGGCCGGCAGACCCGGACACCACTGAGCCTCTGACTCCCACACCGGAGCTCGAGAGCATGGCTTTGGATGACAGCACCCGAGTCGAATGGGGCAACAGCCCAGATGTGCTGGCCCCCATGGTGGACTTAACTGTCGACTTTGACACTCGAGGCATGATGAACGAGGACGAGATCTCGATTTCAGCCTCAGGTGAATTTTCTGCGGACGAGGCCGACGTTGGGTACGGGGAACAGGGAGAAGACCTCTCCCGCACCCTGGTACCTGTGCTCCCTGAGACGGACTTTTCCATCCCTGCTCTGTTCGACTTGTGTCACTGAGCAGCAGACGCGTTGCAAATCCCATGGCCGGAGCCTCCACCTCGTCAACAAGTCACGAGGTTGGCAGGAAATTATTTTTATTCAAATCAGCAGGCCGCCATGAGGCAAAGGATGCCCGTCTTCACGGACTTCCTCACAGAACTGACTCACACCTGGTCTCAGCCCAGCGCGCCCATGCTGTTACCGCTCTCACAGTTTCTCGATGTGGACGGGATGGCTTAGGTGGGAATAGCCAACATGCCTCAAGTTGAGGACACTTTGGCATCTCATCTGGCTCCCAAGTTATCTGGGATAAAACCAACTCTCACCAGCAAAGCCTGTCGAACTTCGGCCTCTTTGCTCGATAAGTGCTACAGGGCTCAGGGCCTCGTAGCGTGCGATGAACGCGTCCGCAATGATTCAAGCTTACCTGGCTGAAAAACCATTGGTAACGACAGACAAGCAAGCTGCCTCCGAGCTGCTGGATGAAGCCCGTAAGGTAACAGACTTTGTGCTCCACATGATGGGAACAGCAGCTGTTGCTCAGGGCAGGGGAATGGCAGAAGTCGTTATCACAATACTCCATCTGTGGATGACCCTGACTGACCTCCCGGAGGGACAGAAAATTCATTTTCTCCACCATTCAATAGAACCGACGGGGCTTTTGGAAAAGTGCTCGATCAAATTCAGACCAGGCTGGACCAGAGGCGCAAACAGGCTGAAGCTCTCTGGGTGGGCATCCCTAGGAGACCCCCCGCCCCAGGGAATCAGCTGGGAGCAGAGCACCGCATCCTCGACACCACTCAGCCACACGTGCTCCACCGCAAAAGTGGCCGGCTTTCGAGGTCGAGCACCGGCAGAGACCACCGCCGGCTCCACCTCGGACTGAACACGCCTGGAGAAAGAACAGATTTGTTCCCCACCAGGCGGACCGGTACAGATTAGAACCTCCTCGGCAAACCGGGACACCAAACAGAAGCATGCCTGATGAACCAGGTCTGCTTCATAACTTTACACAATCACCCGCCCACGCGGTACGGGAAATGATATTTTCATGTCCAGACTTTGTTTGTAGCATGGTACAAAAAGCTGGTGATTCTGTTTTAGACACAAATCATGTTCTTTCTGCTGTGAGTGACATAAAGCCAAATATGTCGTTACACATAAGCACGAATAAAGTTAAAAAAACAGACTCTGTTTTCTTGACTAAAAACAAAACAAAACAACAACAACAACAACAACAACAACAACAACAACAACAACAAACATAGTAACATCAGCATAACAGTCCCCTCTGTTCTCCTAGCCGACATAAAGCGCAAGGGCCATCTTCCCCCCCCTCCCTCACGGCTCACGGGGTGTTAGCCTAATTGATAAACCCCAGCAGGGCGCCTCTGCTATGGCTGCACAGACAAGCACAGAGGTGCCTGCGAACAGGCCCGTGTCTCCTCACAGAGGCAGGTGAGCGGTGTCACGTGTTCCACCCCCCGCTCCGTTCTAAACCACGGAGCCGGGAATACACAAATCAACCAAACCCATGACACGTCCGCGCTCCAGAGGTGCGCGCCGACAGAATCTGATGACCCACCTTCCTGGCCACTCATTCATCGAACGCCAGTAAGGGACGAGGGGGCCGTGACAGAAGCCCGCAAGCCAACACCAGTGTCACACATTCATTGTAATGCTGAAGTTGTCCCATTGCTTTCAATGGGCGATGCGTCATGCTTAAACAGTTATTCTGTAGTGTGTGACCACGCTCACTGTACTGACCCAAATGGGCTGGAGTCAGGAGATCTGCTTGTTTACAAAACGTGCATCCCCTCCGACCCATGACCCCCCAACAAAAGGAGGAAAAGTAGACAATCTGTTCAGCCTTTATCTAATAATGACAACAGATTGTCTCTGCTTCCAAACACTCTTGGTCAGAATGGTATGGAGGTACGTCTGTGGGAAGGTCCTCTTCCTAACCTGGTGAACCTTCAAAGGACCACTGAAATCAGGGTCTCTGAGGGAGAGCTGGTCCCACCACCAGACGGATGGATGAAACAAGGAGAGGAGAGAGAAAGAGCCAAATTGCTTTATTTAATATTTGTAAATATATGCGAGGAGCTAACGTGTGAAGACACGAGACAAGACATCCTGAAAAAAATAAAAAACATGACATTTAAATTCATGTGAATGTCAGCTAGAAGTAGTGGGACATGAATTTGTAAGCTGGTACCTCCTTGAATGTCAGTGTGAAAGGAGGAAAAGAGAAAATTCAAAACAAAGAGCTTGTCAGCCTTGAGAGAGAACATTTATTGTGTGTGTGCATGCGCCCGTGTGTGTGTGTGTGTGCGTGTGACTGAGCACTTGCTAATGCTCACTCGAACAAATGTCTGCATAAATTACCCCACTTCCATTTTAAATGTGCGTCTGCCACGCCCTTGTTTACTTACATCAGATTCATGGTGAGCCATGAGCACAGCAAAATTGGTGAGGTGGCTGCAGGAGCACGTGGTGTGTGTGCTGTTGGTATCCAGCAGCTTGCAGCCCTGCGACGACCACTGGCCTGTCATGGAGCGCTCAGAGTAGTTCCAAAAGGAGCAGTTCGGACTGTAAAAATTCTCCATCTGCAGAAACAAAAGACGAGATGAAGGAAAACAGCTGTGGAAGTTTATAAAAAAAATACACGTGTGAAATAAAAAAAGCATTCAACACTATTGATCACACCATTCTCCTTGAAAAATTGAACAAATATGGTATTAGAGGACAAGCATTACAGTGGGTATCTAGCTATTTGAAAGATAGAAAACAGTTTGTACAGATAAATGATGTAAAATCTGACCTCTGTAATATCACATGTGGAGTTCCTCAAGGCTCTGTACTTGGACAAAAGCTATTTATTTTATTTGTGAATGACTTGGTAAATGTGTCAAGACTCCTTTGTGTACTTTTTGCTGTTGATACCACATTTTTTTGTTTAGGTAAAGATATAGAACAAATGTTGGGATTGATAAAGACAGAATTGGTCAAAATACAAACTGGTTTAAAATCAATACATTATCATTAAATCTAGAAAAAACTAATTAATAATAATAATAATCATTTTATTTAAAAGCGCCTTTCAGCACACCCAAGGACACTTAATTACATGATATTCAGTGATAAAAAGAAAACTGTTGATGTTCCATTCAAAATTGAGGGTGTTGAGATTTGTAGAGTGAGTGAGGTGAAGTTTTTGGGTGTTATCATTGATGACAAACTGACATGGAAACAACACATAAATTCTGTAAGAATAAAAATAGCTAAATCTATTGCAGTACTGTACAAAGTCAGAGACTTATTAAATGATAAAGCTCTGTATTTGTTGTATAACACAATCATTGTTCCACACTTAATCTATTGTATTGATGTTTGGGGGAAAGCGTGTAAAACAATCACAAAGCCTATTTTTGTATTACAGAAAAGAGCTGTAAGAATTATCACTAGAAAACATTACTGTCATCCATCAAGCACATTATTTTATCAACTGAAGTTATTGAAGTTCCATGATTTGGAAGACTATAATATTTTATCAGTTATGTATAGGGCTCAGAATAACACATTACCTTTAAATATCCAAATGCATTTTGTTAAAAGACAAAGTTGTTATAATCTTAAGGGGACAGACATATTTGTAAAACCAAAATTCAGAACTAGTTTGAAGGGACGTTCTACCTCAATCCAGGGAATTGGATTATTTTATTTCCACTTGCTCAAATAAGCTTCCAGTGTGTAACTTTTATTACTTCTGGTATTTTAATATGTAACATTTTTTAATTTCCATTGCCTTTTTATTTCCACTTGTTCAAAAAAGCTTTCAGCGTGTAACTTTTATTACTTGTGTTATTTTAGTATGTAGCATTTTTTATTTCCATTGCTTCTTTTATTGCTGTTGTTTCTTATTCTATTTTCATTGATTTATTGTTCCAGTTTATTCATCTTTTTATCCTGTTAAGCACCTTGGTCAATGCAAGGCATTGTAGGAAGGTGCTATACAAATAAAGTTTATTATTATTATTATTATTATTAT
>JBBPBX010040263.1:6068-29458 GCA_038048925.1 Garcialebias charrua
ACCACGCTCCTCTTTCCTGTTTCTTTTTACAGACATGATAAGCCTCGGCCAGCTGTAGGTGCCAAAGCACACTGACGGACGATATGACGTCATTGTTTTAGCTAAGGTCCTACTCGGAACATAAAATTAGAAAAGATAAATAAAGTAAACAGACCTTTTTTTAGACGACAGAACGAGAAAAATATAGTTGTGTATGTTTAAAAAAATTTAATACCTCGTCAGATGACGTTTATTACTTTTTAATACTTTTTAACGGCCTTAATTTGTGTTAATTTCCTTTACTACCTTTTAATACCTTTTACAACCCCGCGGATACCCTGCCATTACTCACAACCTCTTGGACCTGCTTCCACAGGTGGGACAGGTCCCTGAAAAGTTCAGAGTTCAGTCATCACAGACTTCTTAACTGGAGGTGATCTCAGATTCCCTAAAGAGGAAGAAAACTCTGCATTTATCTCTGTCCCAGACTGGAAATAAAACACAAAGAGGTTAAAAAATGTGTTAATAAGATTATAATAAGGAGAGACTTCCGGGCTGGTGAGCGAGAGGATGACAGCGTAGTGAAACGTGCTCCCGACGCTTAAGTTAAATATAGCCCAAAACGACTCGAATTTGCAATGATTATCCTTGGACAATTAAGAAAAGGGCTCGAAGATGCCACCAAAAGTAAAAGTTCTTAAGAAGTCTGCGCTATCAAAGCTGCACGAAGGAGACAAAGTGGACCAGACCGCACCTGCACCTGCTGTTAGCGACATAGAAGACGAGGACGCGCTAACAGCTGATGCGCAACAAGCCGGCGGCGTGAGTCTGGAACTAATACTGAAAGAATTGAGAGAATTCAGAAAAGATAATGATATGCAGCTAAAGGGAATTCGAGAAGAAATTAACAAGACAAACAAGCGAGTAGAAGAGGCGGAAGGGAGGATCATGGACGCTGAAACTCGACTACAAACAAATGAAGAAATGACAGCAGAAATGTTTAAACTACACAAGGAAATAAACGCTAAATTAACGGATCTGGAAGGGCGATCCAGAAGAGAAAACGTTAGAATATATGGCGTTAAAGAAGGAGCAGAAGACGAGGCCCCTCAATGGTGACTTTTGTGGAAACTTTGTTAAAAGAAAAACTGAGAGTGCCAGTTTCAACGGAGCTGTGGGTGGAGCGCGCACCGCGCCGGCGTGTCAAAGCCGCCACCAGCTGCGACACCAAGATCAATCATTATTAAAATGTCCAGCTACAGGATGAAAGAAGAACTTTTAAAACTAGCCTGGCAGAAACGAGGATTTGAATATCTGGGAAACAAGATTAACTTGGACCATGATTATGCACCTGACGTTATGAAGCAGAGGAGGAAATATGCAGAGGTAAAATCAGTGCTGAAGGAGAAGAAGATCAGGTTCCAGACCCCGTTCCCAGCCAAGATGAGAGTGTTTTATCCTGAAGGAACAGTGCTGTATGGCTTAGCAGAGGAGGCGACAAGCGACCTGGACAAGAGAGGATTCCCAGTGACTGTCATCAAACAATCGGAGGCTTTAATGGAACAAATCCAAGAACTAATGTGGCACACCGAGAGGAAGAGGAGCAGGAGAGGTGAAGATCGGACCCAAGGCTACAAGGAGAAACTCCGAGAGTTCAGACGGCAGGATCAGAAATAACGACATTGAGAAACAGATAAGTAAAATAAATCAGTGATGAGTGATTTCCCTTTTGTTTGAGACTTTTTGAAGAACATGTGAATAAGAGATCATTGAACAGAAATAAGAAGGCAATAGATATAATGAAAATTGTCGGGTGTTTTTTTTACGTTGTCATTAAAATGGACATAGGCCTAATGGCAAATGAAGGCCCTCTCCCACCACCAGAAGAGAGAGGCCCACCTTCAAACCCCCCCTTTCAGTGGGGAGGACTAAGGGTCACACTGGAGACCCCACAGTTGGAAGTCAACGTGTTTTTGTTTTTTATTTTTGTTCAAGAACAGTTTATAGTTTTTGTTCAAGCTCCATGCAGCTTTAATGTTGATTTGTTTATGGGTTTTTTATGTGAATATTCAGGGAGGATGTGGGTTAAAGGTTCAGTATGCAGTTTCTGTAGAACTGCAGCAGTTAGAAATATTTTCAACAGGCAAAGCATTCTGATCCCTCCCCCTCAGAGCCATATGTGGCTCTGCCCCCTTGTGGTCTGTTGAATTTCAAATTCAAGCTCTGTTTTTATTGGCTGATTCAAATTCAAGCTCTGTTTTTATTGGCTGGTTACAAACTCTGTTTTTATTGGCTGGAAAATGGCGGGTCACCTTTTCTTTTTAGAAATGCTTATTTACCACCTGGAGAAGCAAGGGGACAATATTTTTTTTTAATTTTCAGAGATTACCTGGCTAACATCAGTCTGTCAGGAGGTAGTGACAGAGTGAAGAAATATGTTCATAAAAAAAGCTACATACTGCAGCTTTAAACTAAAACACAAAATCATTAAAACATACAGACTGAAATATGGCTGGTGATAAATTAAAGGTTATTTCATATACTGTAAATGGGTTGCTCAATCCAATAAAACGCAATAAGATTTTAACCAAAATGAAGAAGGAGCAGGCTCACGTAGTGTATTTACAAGAAACCCATCTGAACAAAAGTGAACATGAAAAACTAAGAAGAATGGGCTTCAACCAATTGTTTTTCTCCTCATACAAATTAGGACGTAGAAGGGGAGTAGCTACTCTTATCTCAAACAAGATACATTTTGAAAAATCATACGAACTGGTGGACAAGGAAGGCAGGTTTGTGCTTGTGAGAGGGAATGTAGGAGGAAACCCTATTACATTATTTAACATATATGCTCCTCCGGGGAGCGATATTGATTTTTTCAAGAGAATAACTAATATAATGGTAAAAGAAACACGGGGCATTCTGCTTGGAGGAGGAGACCTGAACATACATTTGCAACCAATGGACTCATCTGGGAAGAAAACATATCAGAAAGAACAACAGTATAAAAAAATAAATACACTTTTTAAGGAAGTTGGTCTGATAGACATATGGAGAGATTTTTACCCTAATAAAAAGGATTACACATACTATTCAGCCACTCATTCAGTATACACAATAAGTGATTATTTTTTAACATTTACAAAAGATAGGGACAAGATGGACCGATGTGAGATCGGAACAATTGATGTGAGTGATCACTCACCGGTATATTTAACAGTAGACCTTGGTTTACAAAACAGAAATAACATATGGAAATTAAATTCAGGTTTGCTTAATAAGCAGTGGTTCAAACAAGAAACACGGAAAGAAATTGGTTCTTTTTTAGATTTCAATGACAATGGAGAAGTATCTCCTCCGATACTATGGGACACTCTTAAAGTGGTTTTGAGGGAAAAAATTATAGCCAAGTCATCACATTTTAAAAAATTAAGAAATAAAAAATCAAAGGAATTGCATTAAAAAATTAGTAAATTTAGAACAAAAACAAACAAAATTGTACACCCGATACACTAGAAGAATTTAAAAAAATTAGAAATGAAATAAATGATATGACAACACAGGAGACTATGAAAAACCTCATGTTTCTTAAACAAAGACACTATGAAGGCGGATCAAAATCTATGAGGATATTAGCATGGAAATTAAAAAAGAAAATAGCAGAAAATACAATCCATAAAATCAGAAACCCCAAATCAAAATTATTAAAGACCAAATTAAATGACATCAAGGAAACATTTGAAATATTTTACAAAACCCTATACGTATTCAAAAATCTCTGAAGGAACTACAGAATAGATTGATGAATATTTGAACACATTAGAACTACCCCATATGAGCAAAGCACAGAATACAAAAATGATATCAGATATTACAGAAAAAGAACTAAAAAATGCAATAAGTAGATTAAAACCATGTAAATCACCAGTGTCAGATGGATATACAGCAGAATTTTATAAGGAATTTCAGAAGGAGCTGATTCCAATCCTCCTTCCTTCATTAAATTGGACTTTGAAAGAAGCGCAAACATCACCGAGCTGGAAAGAGGCAATAATATCAGTAATACACAAAGAAGGCAAAGACAAATTGGATTGCGGCTCATACCGACCGATATCTGTTTTAAATATTGATTATCGACTTTTTACATCTATAATGGCCAGAAGATTGGAAGAATTTCTCCCTTCCCTAATAAATAATGATCAAACTGGCTTTATACGCCAACAGGATAATGTAAGGAGGACATTACATATTATGGATCACATACAAAAGAATAAACTGGAAGCTATTATTATCAGTATAGATGCAGAAAAAGCATTTGATTCAGTTGACTGGAATTTTCTTTTTAGGGTTCTACATAAATTTGGATTACATAATACGATAATAAAAACAATACAGGCATTATACAACAAACCCACAGCGAAAATTAAAGTTAATGGACAGCTATCAGATAGAATTTTTTTAGAAAGAGGGTCAAGACAAGGTTGTGCGTGGTCACCGTTACTTTTTGCATTATATTTAGAACCACTAGCCCAATTAATAAGACAAAATAAGGATATTAAAGGAATAATGATAAAAGGGATAGAACATAAATTGGCTTGTTATGCAGACAATATATTAATTTATTTAGAACAGCCAACCCACTCTCTTCCAGCGTTGATGCAAGTATTCAATCAATTTTGTCAGTTATCAGTATACAAAATTAATATTAACAAAACTTAGTTGCTGTCCTATAATTATACTCCACCACAGGAAATTCAAAATAAGTATCCCCTAGCTTGGCACAATGATCATTTTAAGTATCTAGGAATCACTATGCCAAAGGACCTCGAAAAATTATCTGACTATAATTATGTTCCCATGATAAAGAAAATTAAAGAGGATATCGTAAGATGGAATCTTACTCCTTTCTTAAGGTTTAGTTCAAGAATTAACTCAGTTAAGATGAATATACTGCCCAGATTATTATATTTATTTCAAACTTTACCAATTGAAATAAATCAAAAAGTTTTCAACGAATGGGACAAGCTATTATCAAGATATATTTGGCAGGGTAAAAGACCTAGAATTAGATATAAAGTCTTACAACTGGAAAATAAAATGGGAGGTTGGGGGTTGCCTTCTATAAGAGATTATTATTTAGTAGCACAAGTAAGAACATTGATATATTGGTGCGACCCAAAATATGATGCTAAATGGAAAATTATTGAAATGAAAGAGACACCAATTCCTATACAGGCAATTTTGACTGATGAAAACATGCAATGTTACATAAATAATATAGATAACCGCTGGATTAAAACAACTCTTAATGTGTGGAAAAATATTGTCAAAAAAAAATGCACTAGAGCATGACCTAGCGGCCATAAATTGATTGCCATAAAATGGATTGCATATGATTCAGATTTTACTCCAAACAAACTAGATGCCAGGTTTAAGAACTGGACCACCAAAGGAATTACTGCTCTATGTACAATAATGAACAACAAAATCTTAGATAATTTCGAAACTCTTAAGAGGAAATATTCTCTGGACAAGCAGGACTTTTATCGATATTTACAAATAAGAAACTTTGTTAATCAAAAAATTGAGCCAATTACTGATAAGAATATAAATTTAATGGAAATCTTTATTAATGCCTATAAATCAAAAATCACAGGGAAAATTATTTCACTTATATATAAAAACTTAACAGGTCTAAAAAAACAATTCAACACTACACATTAAAGCAAGATGGGAAAGCGAGGGCAATTTAACAATAACAGAGGAGGAATGGACACTAATGTGGAGAAACCAATGGACATACAGTATAATAAATCCTTACAATGGCAAGAATATGGATGGAAAAATTTAGTAAGATTTTTTATCACACCTGCTCAGAAAAGCCGCTATGATGGAAATCCTCCTATATGCTGGAGAAAATGTGGAAATCAAGATGCAAACCATTATCATGTCTTCTGGGACTGCCCAATTATAAAAGATTATTGGAAAGAGTTACATAGTGCCTTACAAGAAATTTTCAAGCAGAACATTCCTTTGGAAATCAAGCTTATGTATTTTGGCATAATTCCTCAAGAGTCTTAAAAAAAACAAAATATTTGATGACTATTTTATTAACAGCAAGTAAGAAAAACATTACAAGAAAATGGTTATCACAAGACAAACCTACCTTAGATGACTGGATCGACATAACATTTAATATATATAAAATGGAAAAAATAACAGCCTTTCTCAACTACAAGACTGAACAATTCTGTCAGTGGTGGCAGAATTGGGTGGACTATGTAAAACTTAAAAGAATTGATTTCATTTTTTGAAAACAAACTTGATAAAATCACCCAGATAATCCACTCTCCTTAGTTTAACCACTCAACATTGTTGTGTTTTTATTTTATATGTTTTGGTTGGTTGTTTTTGTTTATTTTATTTTATTTTTTGTTTATTTTTTGTTTTGTTTTGTTTTATTTATTGCTATGTGTGGGTTGCTTTTTTACTTTTTAAATTTGTTCTTTTTTCACACTATTTACTAATTACATTATACATTTTCTCAGGGAAGTGAAGTTGAAATTTTGTCTCGACTCTCATAAGACAATGCTATAATTGTCCAATATATTTTAAATGATGACGTTCATTTTTGTGATATAGTGACTTTTTATATTAGAATTTTTTCTGTTAAATACTTAAAAGTTCTGTAAAGTATACTTCCTTGGGAATATATGAAAATAAAGAATTACAAAAAATGCAATGTTGTTTCTTATCAATCGCTGCAGTAGGGCTGGACGATATGGCCAAAATTTTTATCACGATATAGTTCTTAATTTCGGTCGATATCGATATAATTCGATATCGATATAAACAATATAAAAGCCTAAAAAAAAACTATAAACTATACAAATAAATTAATGTTCTCCTTGTATTTGTATTTAGCCTCCAAAAAGATGGAAATCACCATCAAATAAACATAAACTTCTCAACCCAATAATTCTCAGTCGGGTCATCTGGACACTTTCTTTTTTATAGAAACGTTTCACCCTCCATCCTCCATCCAATTTCTATAAAAAGAAACTGTCCAGATGACCCGACTGAGAATTATTGGATTTGGTACGTGGATTATTGAGCATGAACTTTCTTGCCATAAAATTCTCAACTGTGTCAATATTAATAGTTTTAACTTTAAACATCTTTAAAATTTACAGCATTGAAATTCATAGTTAATTAAATAAAACTTTTGGGTGTTGTTATTTATAAGAAGCTGACATAGAAATCTCATGGAAATTACTTAAGAATAAAAATAACAAAATCAATTGCATTACTGTATAAAGTAAAATAGTTTTTGAATGACAAAGTTTTGAATATATTGAATAATGTAATGATTGTTCCATATTTAATCTGTTGTATTGAAGTTTGGGGAAAAGCATGTAAAACTATTACAAACCCTGTTTTTTTTGTTTTGTTTTTAAAGAGCTACAAGAATTATTAGTAGGAAGTGCTATGGTCACCCAACAAATATTTCATCAGTTTAAATTATTAAAATTTTATGATTTGGTTGAACATAGTATTTTACAAGTCATGTATAAAACTGAAAAAAAAAAAATTACCCCCCAAATATTCAATTAAAATTTGTTTAAAGTTATTAAACCCTGAAGGGAATGTAAATGTTTGTAAAACCTCCATTTAGGACTAGTTTGAAGGAGCTGAGTTGTAAATCAGGAAACAGGATTGTGTTGACTTGATATAAACATTTCTAAAACTATGTTTTAAAGGGGACCTCAGATGTATTTTTTAAATTTTTATGGTATTTCTGTGGGATATCCAGACCCTATTCCTTCAATTTAATGCACAAAATAATTATTAGATAATCAATTATACCCTTTTTAATTCTGCCATTTTTAACTTTCGTTTTGAACGACCGGTTTCTTGAAGTCCACGCCCTTCAACGATCTGTTCACGCCCTCTGTAACAGCCAGTATCTGTAATGTGTTGTTGTTTTAAAATTAGCTCTTTTTTTATTACTCATTTGACTTACTGTTAGTGTTAGCTTAAGATAACTTACCGAAACCCGTCTGAGCGCGCCGCAGTTTGCTGCTCCTTTTAGCATTAGACCACCCGAATCCGAAGCTAATGTTAGCTTGTTCCTCTTCCGGTTTTCGCCAGCTCCGCTCGTTGCACGCGATGAGATTTTGGGAGTTATCGCTGTTCCAGTGAAGACAACACAAAGTTCACCAAGTGTCTCCCGTAAATTAATCTGTAAGGAGAAGGTCCTCTTGCTGCGAGCCTGCTGCGAGGCTGCTGCAAGGCTGTACAGTTGAAGCTCCGCTCCATCGCGCCGGAAGAGGGTCCCGTCGAACCCGGTCCTTCCGCCTGTGGTCCGCTCGTTTAATTTTTGCCGGCTGCGCGTTGGCAGCGATCGCAAATACACTAAAAATTGAACTAAAACATAAAAATAACAATTATACTTTATTTATAAAGCCATTTAAAAAAACACAGCTGCAACAAAGTGCTGTACACATGAAATTAAGAACATATAAACAAAAGATGAGATGAAATCATGAAAAACAACAGTCATGTGTTTAATACAGAAGTGGGTTGAGCCTAACCAGGGGTTGCTAGGTGAGGGGCTGGACTCAGGTTTGATCTGATTGGCTGGCGGCTTGTGACGTCAATAAATGCAGGAAGTGTGAATCCTGGTGTATTTATCAAAAATAAATAAATCTACTTAGAGTAAATAAACCACTGGGTGCATTTTTTTGGCACAAGGACTGTTTTTTTATGAAGTAAATACCCAAAGTTTAGTAAAAAAACATTAAAAAGTGAATTTTGCATGTGTGGTCCCCTTTAAAAGATGATTAAATCAAAGTTGTTGGGAAGGTGTGGTGCAGGTGAAGTGAAGGTTGTTGTTTGTTTGTAGTTATTTTGTATTTTTTAAACAAGGGGCAGATATTAAAACACTATTTTCGTCTTTCTGCACATTTTCATTCAGTGTTTTTTCTTCTTCTGATGAATTTGTTTTATTTTGAATTTAAAAAACATGCAGCGCTGCTGGGGCTGTTTGTTTACGTCGTAGTTTCAGGGAAACGTTGGCTCAAACTTTATTGTTCTTCATCTTCTGACTCTCATATTATATCGAGTGGAAACTCTTCAGATTAAACAAGTTAGATGTTCCCACCGCTAGTTAGAACGACTCCGTCACGTTTTGCAAAATAAAGAAACCGAGTAAGACTCGCTGCAGATGAGACCTGCAGTTTAACAAAACCGAACTACGTCCACACCAACGAATTAGTCTTTCCTCTCATCAGTGATGTCGTCTGCTTTCTCTTCGCTTGTGAAACTTTGTTCAGTCACATTCTGACGGTCATGAGCACTCGTTTGACTCGTTTTGAAGCGAAAACTTAACGCGCTTTGGAGACTAGCTTAGCTTTTAGCCTGCTACCGCTAACGCCTGCTGCTGGAGTGAGCGCTGCGTAACAACGACGTCACCACGCACGTTTTGTGTCACAGCTTTTTCTGTCCGGGCGGGTTGTTGAAGCAGCCGCTCCAACCCGAACAGAAACAGAAAAACGTTGTAAAATCCTATCGAAATATCGAAAATATGCTTAAACTTCATATCATCGTTATTGAATAAAAGTATATCGCGATATTTATCGTTATTGAATTATCGTCCAGCACTACGCTGCAGTAATTTGTTCAATTAACTCCATAAGGGCCAAAGATGTTGAACAATTTGATCTAAAACCATATTTATTATTACTGAATATACTTTTGTCTCCATTTTTAAACAATGGAACTACTTTAGCTATTTTCATTCTGTCAGGGAATATTCCTTTAGAAAATGATGACTTACAAATGTATGCAAATGGCTCAATCACATGACTTATTATTTCCTTTACAAGCACCATATCCATATCTTCACAGTCCTTTGATCTTTTGCTGGCAAATTTATTAAAGATCTTCATTATTTCCTCCTTATCTGTTCCACACAAAAACATACTATTAACGCAACCATTTCTTAAATAACTCACATTTGTGTCCACTTTAGGAATCATAGCTGCAAGGCTAGACCCAACATTTGCAAAATAATTATTAAATCCATTTACAATTTCACCATCGTCATGGATTTCCACATCATTCTCTATAAAATTTTGTGAAAGCCCCGTTCTCACTTTATGCGTTTTCAAAACAGTATTCATTACCCTCCATGTCGTACGCATATCACCACTACATTTAAGTAATGATTTACTGTAATATTCCCTCTTGTGTTTCCTTATGATCCCAACCAATTTGTTTTTGTACTTTTTATATTTCTCATCAGCCTCTTGAGTCCTAGATTTCAAGAAACATGAATACAGATTATTCTTTTTTTTACATGCATTTCTTAGTCCTTTGGTCATCCATGGATGATCCACTGTATTTTTCTTTATATAATTCTTTTGCACACAATGTTTTTTGTACAAGACCTCCAAAATTGTCATAAATGCATCATAGGATTTGTTCACATCATCTACATACACATTATCCCATTTTTGTTGGTCCAAATCATCTTTTAATTTGTCTAATGCTTTTTTTGATGTGTTTATTATTTTGTTCTTTCTTGTAATTGTTTTAATTATACCAACATCAATCTTGTAAATAGTGAAAACTGGTAAGTGATCACTAAGATCAGTCTTCAAAATACCACTCAGCACATCGCCAACTGTTACATTTGTGAAAATATTATCAATTATCGTAGCACTTTGAGTTGTGATTCTTGTAGGATATGATATCAACGGATGAAAATTTAAACTATACATTGAATTTATGAATGTACTGATGTTCCTTGAATCAGTGATAATTCCCAAGTCAATGTTGAAATCTCCACATAAAAAAACTTATTTATTTCCACTCTTTTCCAGTAACCCTGACATTTTATCAATAAACAGCTCAATATTTGAGGATGGAGATCGATATACACAACTTATCAGATTCTTTTCATTATTTTTTATTATCTCTATTGTTATCATTTCCAACATATTGTCCAGAATTATTGACATTTCGCTAATCAATTTACATTTTATTTCATTGTTTATAAATAGAGCCACTCCTCCACCTCTTTTGTTATTTCTATTCATATGATATAACTCATACCCTTCAATGAAAGCATTATTTATATTTCCTTCATTTAGCCATGTTTCAGATAATGTTATTATTTTGAAAGTTTTATTTAATCCTTTTAAATAATCTGAAATGTTGTATATGTTTGCATTTAAACTTCTACAATTTAAATGTAAAATAGAAAGATCTTCATTAGTTGTTTTTATTATTATTATTATTTTGTTTACTTTATTGCCTCAAAATAACCAAACAAAGGCATTTACAAACACGAAAAAGTGTTGAGATTGGGCTTCAAAAACACTCATCAAGACAAATAGTACAAGCATGTGGAATCAGGCATCATACTGAGATTCTTCAAATAAAATAGTCAATCGTGACCATCTTGACAGGAAAATATCCATTTTCATTTGTAGTTGGGCAGTCAGACGCTCCATCACATAAACAAGCTTCAACTTTTGCATCCATTGAGCAACAGTTGGTGGTGTAGTGGACCTACCCAGGGTCAAATTAAGGTTTTTGAACTGTCCAGTGATGACCTTTACTGACCTCTCAGTAAAGCAAGACATTTACTACAAAATCATTCATTTAGCTATAATCTGATAAATATAGTCACCAAAAGAGACTATTTCTATCTTTGATTTTAGGCTGATGTGATCAAAAGAATAACTTTTGTCATTTTCATGATGTGTGCTTTTAAGCTGTGTTATTCTGTGAGAGTTAAACTGTGTTTCACTGCTGTGTCAAAGGTGCAATTAAGTCATCCAGAGACTTCTTTTAATTTTGTTAATTCAAATGTTATCAAATGAATAATTTTATTTGTAAGAGCATCAGTACATTTTAATGTCAGATAAATCAAATACTCTGCTTAATTCAAAATGTTGTACATGGAGGATTTCTCCTCTCCTCTCGAACTTGCATGTGAAGATAAAAGGAACACTTTATCTCATTCATTTTAGCTTGAGCTCAGGACAATCTAGACACCCAAAGACTTTTGTTTTTGTCCTATTTAATAATCAAGCTATTATCATTAATAGGTCCCATATGTGATGCTTAATGACGTTGTTTTAATCAAACCAACAGTATTTTGTTAAAGTGTTAAAGCAAAGGAATCAGTTTTATGATAAAATGCTGACATCTGAAACTAACACTTTATCTTTCTGACAAACTAATCTTTTGACCCCCTTTCAACATGTTGATGTCATCCTCACATCAACTTATGATGCCATTCGGCCAATCAGAAAGAACACATTTTCTGGGTCACGTCTCAGTTAAAACCTTCACATCTTACTTTCTCTGGGAAGTCTGCTGGAGTAAGCCTCAAACCATGGTCTTCTCCAAAGAACTGATGATCGTCTAGTCAACACGCTAATGACCATGTCATTCAGTTAAAGACTTATAACATGCCAAGTTATAAGCCATCTTCAACAGCTGAAAAGCTCTCTTTTATTGACATTCCTTTAAGGAACGTCTTATCTTGAACAACAGCACCAGGAGCTGCCGTTACTTCGGTTCGAGTCAAGGCGCACGTCTGGAGACGCTGAGAATGGTAAACGAACTGACCAAACTGGACCGAGGGAGACTGACCATCTTCACGAGGTAACAAGTCGTCAAATGCTTTGCCAAGGGTACCAACGTGTAGCTTTAATCGGCCGGAGAACTGCCATGTTTCTGGTTAAACACATCAAGATAACTCCCTGACTCTTAACTTTTCTTCCTCCATATCTTTCCTCCTATTTCTTTTCCCTCTCAACCTAAGCTGGAAACTATATTTTTTAAGTTAAAGAGCCCACAGACTAAATATGCTTAACATCTAATATTTATGTCTGTTGTGTTAAATTTAAGTGTGCTGACGTATTTGAATTGAAAGAAAGTGAAATCATGTCAATCAAGTGTAATGGTGTTAATTTAGTTGATTTATTTTAAATAAATGGTAGTGTCGCCTGGCATACCAAACTAAGTTAATGTCCATTGTCACTTAATGGCTCTGTTTATTTATCCATCATAAAGACCACAGAAATATTGGGTAAACTGAAAAAGAACAGAATCCGTGAACATTTACTATTCAATCTGAATAAGTAGATTAATTAAGATAAAAAGGAGATCAGTATTAATATTGACCTCCTCATAATTCTTACATCTGGTGGCCTTCGTACGTGGTTCTGAAAGTTTATTGATTTCTGTGGTTTCTCATGAACTGTAACGTCATGTTTGCATAAGTGGATCCAAGTTTTAAACTCTGAGGATAATGATTTTGGCTGGAAGTGTTCAAAGCAGGCAGATTCTGCATGTTTTTATCATTTGAAGCTGTGAGATTATTATTGTTTCAACTCTGTTAGACGCTGTTGGAAGCATTCAGGTGAAGTTTTGTCAGCCGTGGTCTGTGGTGGTTCTGGTCCGGTCCAGTTCACGCAGACTCCTGTACAAAGCTTTGTTTGACCGCCGAGTCAAAAGCCTGAAAGCTAATTTAACATCTACAAGATTGCTGTTGTGGTATTTTACATGTTAGAGCAGGTCATAGAAGCATATTACTGTAGAACGTAGTCGGATAGTGGTTCTGTTCAGACCCAAGTTTCTGCTCCACGACGAAGTGGACCGGAACCGACCTTTACGCGCTCCGAGTGAGTCCGTGTTTGTTCAACAGCTGCAGTGCTGTGTTACTGAGCGTAACTAAGTTGGCCTGTCTAGGTGTGTTCGCCGCATGTTTCAGAGTTTTGGGGAGTTAAATTGAAGCGTTTGAGTTGTTTTAAGAGTCTATAAAGTTGTGGTCTGTTGTGCGAGCTAACGTTAGAGCTACGTGTCCAAGTACACGTTTGTTTATGAGCTGTGATTGGATGAAACGAGAGCTGTGAGCTGTCAATCACTCGTAGCGAACGCTGATTCGCTGTTGTGTGCTGTCAATCACTCTTGTGGCGAACGCTGATTCGCTGTTGTGTGCTGTCAATCACGTCGCACGCC
Organism: Garcialebias charrua; assembly: GCA_038048925.1. Taxonomy (NCBI): domain Eukaryota; kingdom Metazoa; phylum Chordata; class Actinopteri; order Cyprinodontiformes; family Rivulidae; genus Garcialebias; species Garcialebias charrua. Next base: position 20,088 of record JBBPBX010040263.1, read on the forward strand.
GTTGCGACCAACCCACTTTGTCGTCATTTCCGGTACTACATTGGGCGAAGGTAAGAAAACTTCATTTACCATGAACGCTTGGGAATGAACTACAAACGCTGTTTGGTTGACGTCACGTATCTGTGTAGCGAGCTCCGCCTCGCTCAGCACAGCAGAGCTGGTGACGCGCTGCGTCGACCCGCCTATTTGTGTCGTCATTTCCTGGTGCACTTTGAGTGACGAACAGTCACGTTCACAAAAAACATCATAAAAAGTCAGCATTTTATGGTGAGTTACCAGCTTTTAATTTTGTTCTGTACACAAACAATAGCTCCTGTTTATTTTAAATAAAATATTTAGAATAACAGAGGTACGGACAAACATTTTTGCTTATTTTAAATACAAAGAATTTAAAATAACAAACAAAAGTACAGTTTTCACTCCAGATAACTGAAAAGTTTTCCTTTCTCTTCCTTTCTCTGACACATCATCTTCCACAGTTGTCCTGTGCACATTTAAACTTTCCTGTTTATTTCAAATAGTGAAAAGTTTAGAATAACGAATACAGAACATCTTTTATTTTGATTTTCACTGAAAATCCAGATAAAAGATGGCAGGCACAGAGGGTGAGACCCCTGACACCTCTGATACAGGGCAGCCTGTGCCACCTCAAGGCCACGACCCGACCAAAGCAGATTGGATCGAATGTGCCTTATTTTCACTCACAGGGCCCATCACAAACTACCATGAAGAGACACAGTTGATGGAGGAAGCAGATGTGGACAGTGCATTAAAAACTGTAACAGCTGGAACCACAACGGCTGAAAAGAAAGCAGACAGAGATAAACGTTTGGCTAAATTAAGCCTTCTGTTAAAGGCCAAGCTAGACTTTGAAACTGCTGTACGCCGGGCTGTCTCTACATCATGTTTAACAGCACAAAGGGAGGTTGCCACTTTACAGCAGGAGGTAAAGAGTTTAACACAGTCGAGTATTGGCAGCGCTGAACAAACGCGTAGTCTCTACGAAGAATGCAAAGTGTTAAAAAGGGATTTTGACCAATCACAAGTTGATTTGGAAAAATGTGTGGTGGAGAAGGATAAGTATTACCATCAATACAAGTCGATTCAGGCGGATTGTGGGGAGGCACGAGACGCGCTGGAAAAATGCACGGACACCCTGGAATCATTATCACTACGGTACACAAGGCTGCAAGAAGATTATAGAAAATCACAAGAACAGCACATGATGTTACAACGTGAAAATGATGGGTTAAAAGTCCAACTGAATAGTTGTAAAATAGAGCGTGCATCAGCAATGAACAAACTCTTTGAAGAAGAGAGAAAATGTTTGGGTCTCATGAGTAAACACCTTGAGAACTCACCGCCTCCGCTGCCTCCTCCCATACCTGATGACCTACTCCCTCCTCCACCGCCCCCGCCCATGCCAGATGCACTACTCCCTCCAACACCACCGCGCCGTCCCTTAGGGCCTCTAAAACCGACAATCCCACCGGATGCACCGGTGGGTGGATCTGATAATAACCCACAAATACCTCTATCAATGGCTGAACTACGGAATATGGCGAAAAGCATTCAAACCTTCGCCCCTGGCCCAATGGGCTCACACGAAACCAAGATCTATCTCGAGGACCTTGATTTCCAGCTTCAACGTTTCCCAGAAGCTACAGATGATGATAGAATCTGTCTGTTAAGGTTAACATCGGACAGGACGGTGCATGCTTTTATGAAGCGTCAACGAGAAGCAGTGATGAAAGACTACAGTCTTCTCTGTGCTGCGCTGATAAGGGAGTTTTCTCCTTGCACGGGGCCCGATGGCATCATAACAGCAGCTAACATCAAGCAAGGTAGGAATGAACACCCAAGGTCATATTATGACCGAATATTCCGTGCCTATTTCGGGGACAGATGCGAACCTGAAATGGAGGAGGAGGTAGGGTTTAAGTATATTTTCAGCCAAAACCTCTGCCCTGACATAAGAGAGAAAGTACATGTCAGCGCAAACTATAAACGGAGGTCCATCGAAGACATAAGAGAGTGCGCGATAGATGTTTTTACAGGTCGCACACCAAACAAAACACCCTTTGAAGTGTGTCCTGGTGAAAAGGTCAAATACCAAACGCTAGACCTTGAAGGAGCAAGAGCGCCAGCTCACTCTTTTAAGGAAGCCGAGAATAAGCAAAATTTCCAACCTGACAGACCGCAAAATGAAGGTGTCCGCTGGAACAAAGACCAAAAGGGGTCCAGAGACCCTAAGTGGTACAGGCCGCATCAAGAGGAAGAGCCCCATCAAAAAAGGAGGGCTTTCCAAAAGAAAAAGAAATATGGGTCCCAAGGAGACTCATATGAAAGAGGGTGGTCCCAGAGAGGACCCCCGAGCAATGCGCCAGCTCCTGCACCTCAAACTGAACAGTCTGGGGCGAGGAAAAACCCACAGAAGTTCCAGAAAAAAGGCCCTAAACCTCTGTCTTCAGAAGAGATGGAGAACATACGTCGGTTGTTAGAAAGTTTGAAAAAAACAAACAAGGAAAACAAACCTGGAGTGATGTGTAGCACTATCATTGATAGTGACTCAGAACACACTAATAACAGCAATGCCACGATTGCTGACAGTCGCCAAGATACTGATGGTCAGGATGCTGACAATCAGGGTATAGACAGTCAACAAGACGTTGACTGTAACCATGACATCATTGTTACAGAGTCCGAGAGCCCCTCATCGGAAAAAGGGGGGGTAAGCTCACTCACCAAAGACAATGACTCGTCACAGACCGATCACTCAGACCCATGTGTGACTGCACTACCAGTACAGGTGAATGAAATTCACACAGACAATGGTAGACGTAACAAACGTCGAAAAAACCTGATAGGTTCCTGTGTAACATTATCAGGAAGGGGCCCGCTAAGAAGGCTTACCTGTCAATCACTTTAGAAGGGGTCCTCACAGAAGAGGCCCTCCTGGATGGTGGGGCTGACATAACCATTATGTCTCCCACACTGTTGAAGGAGCTAAGGATAGCCGCTAGCGGGGTTGACAGGGAAATACCCCTCAAAGAATGTGCTGTAGTACTACAGGGACTCTCAGAGACGAGTACAACCCTTACAGCTATAGCCATGGTTCATATGCAGATTGGTGAAATGACGCTATACCACCCGGTACACGTGTCCACCGTTGACTCATTCCCATTTTTGGTGGGCCAAGACTTTATAAACCGCTTTGACGCGATTATAGATTATGGCGATCAAACAATGTGGACCAGAGTGAGCCAACCACTGCCGATCGATATGCCTACACATGGTGACACTGACTGTTTTACAGCAGGTACCGCGGAAGGCACAAAGGGGTCCTCCAACGAGAGCACAATCCCGGTAAGTGAACCTTCAGCAACAGGTGAGGCAGAAAAGGCCCAACAAGAGAGCCTCCTCTGCGAGCTGAAACAGTCAGCACTCACTGAACACTACCTACCGCAGGTAGTCAAAGGTGTTGAGATCCAAGGATCCCACACCGATGATGCTGTTTTGTCTCCTTGGACGGAGAAATCAGCGATCAGCCAAGCTTTCTATGGAACCTTGGTTAAAAAACAGTTGGGTCTAGAAATGAACAAAAAGGCTTTCCGCTTTTCGTTGGACCCCAACGATAAACAGGTAATGACCGCAAAAGGGATCATTGACCTGAAACTGATCTGGAACCAACGAGAACTGGATCACCCGTTCCTCGTGGTCCCGAACTTACCACATGCAACCTACATAGGCTCCGACATTTTGGTAAGGTTAGGTGTCCGAGTGGACATCAACAACAATGTACTGTGGTCACTAGACACAGCCACAAAGGACTCTCCTGTGCTAACAACAGAGAACCTTAAGGCTGGACAGACCATTCCAGAGGTCTGTCAGATTGCTAACAGCCATAACACTGCGGTACCACCTCAGGTTATGAACAAGCCGGTGATGTGTCACATCATGAAAGGACAAGCTATTAGCACAAAACTGGCATACTTTCAACCATCTCCTATGTTTTTCAACTTAGGACTGTCCATGGAGGCCACATTCCAAGTGACCCTCGACTGCAGAACCACGACTGTTGCTGTGTGCAACACAAGCACAGAAGAGGTACTGATCCCAAAAAACACACAGCTAGGATGGTTGATCTCTACTGATTTTCATGATTTTGAGCTAAGCATTCCATTTCTGGGAGGACTCCCAGAAAACTTGATCCCAAATCAACACACGGGGCAAGTCTTGTTCACGAAACCAACACAGGCCATAGCTCTCTTCTCCCCCAATGATTCCGACCATGACACAGTCAACCGGTTCGGTTTCAACCGAGGAGACAGTCTAGGTCCTCAAACTTATAGTGCCCTACCTGTAGACAGGTTTCACGACACTGAAAGGGACTCAATGGAGCTCCCCAAAGGACAAGAACCCCTCTCAATTGCTTCACAGATTGAACAGGTGGTCGCTCAAGCCGACGCCCTGAAAACTGATGAAGAAAGGGACAAACTTCGCAAAGTTCTTCTAAAATATGAGAAATCATTCTCAACTGACTCGATGGATTGTGGGTTGACCACGCTCCACACAGTGAGCATCCCAACCCCGCCTAATGCTCCCCCTGCATTTGTCAGACAGTACAAGATTCCTCTGGCAGCACATCAACCTGTCAGAGAAATCATTAATGACCTGTTAGAAAAAGGTATCATCCGATACTGTAACAGCACTTACTCTGCGCCTTTATGGCCGGTGTTAAAACCTAATGGTAAGTGGAGACTCACTATAGACTACAGAAAGCTGAAACAAACAAGTTCCCTTATCCAGATGGCCTATGACGCAACTCCAACAGGAACTGCCCAAGGTCACCAATGGTAAGTACTTCTCGACTCTCGACGTCGCCTCTGGTTTTTGGACCATCCCTGTGCGCGCCGAGGACCAGTACAAACTAGCTTTCACTTTTGGTGGCCGTCAGTACACCTTTAACAGGTGTCCCTTTGGCTACGCTAACTCACCTGCAGAGTTCAACATTTTCTTGAACAAAGCATGTCCAGACGCCCACGAGCGTGGGACACTGATCTACGTGGACGATGTCCTTTTGAGGCAGCCAACACTGGACTCACATTTGGCTGAGATCGACCACGTTCTGAATCAGCTGACAACTGCTGGTGCTAAAATATCACTGTCAAAATGCCAATGGTGCAGAACCAAAGTGGACTACGTTGGCCTACTTGTAGGTCCTGACGGAGTACAACCACAGCTGACTCGCACCCAAGGCCTCGACAATCTCAAAGTCCCCACCAATCTCAAAGAACTACAAAGTTTTCTGGGCGTGTGTAACTACTCGAACCAATTCATCGAGAACTATGCGGACCTTGCGAAACCACTGACTGAACTCCTTAAAAAAGACGTACCATTTGTTTGGACTGACAAACAGCAACAGGCAATGGACGCTCTTATAAACAGGATCAAGTCAGCCCCTTGTTTAGTCTACCCAGACTACAACAAAGAGTTTTACTTGGAAGTGGGCTTCTCAGCTCATTGCATAAGTGCAGGTCTGTACCAGATACACGACAGAGACAAACGTGTAGTAGCCTATGCCAGCAAAACGATGGCAGGCCCCGAGTTGAGATTCTCAGACTGTGAGAAAGCTTTACTGACCACAGTGTGGGCAGTTAAACATTTCTCCAGCTACATTGGTGGACAGAAAATCATTGTGGAAACACAACACCAGCCAGTGACCTTTCTTAACAGTGAACGCATCAGAGATGGTGTGGTGACAAACTCACGTGTTGCAACGTGGCTCATGGCGCTTCAAAGTTTTAACCTAGACATACGTTATGGTCAAAACAAGAAGTCACATCTGGGGACGGACTTGGCAATCTGCCAGAAGTGTACACAAGATGTACCAGCCACCCAGCCGCCGGTTGAGGTAAAACCCCCAGTAACTGAAGACCCGAATCACCACTTCTTTGATGACAATATCTGCAAAGATATGACAACGTTGTACGTGGATGGATCTTCATTCCTCCGCGACAAGATCTGCAGAGCAGGTGTTGGAGGGGTCCTCCTCCAAGACCAAGAGCAGATAACTTTCAGCTACAAATTAGGATCTCAGACTTCTCAGTACGCTGAGATTGCAGGAATCCTAATAGCTCTCCAGATGGTAGTAGAACGCTCTATCAAGACGCTAGTCATCTGCACTGACTCTAACTATGCTCGTTTGAGTTTCGCTTGTCACCTCGCTGTGTGGAAACAGAACGGTTTCCTAACAAGCGACAGAAAAGTGGTCAAACACAAAGAGCTTTTCATAGCGTGTGATCACTTGGTGACATCACACGACTTACAGATCTACTGGAAGAAAGTTCCAGGGCATTCTAGAGTCCCAGGCGATGACAAGCACTACAATGACATTGCAGATTCCTTAGCCAAAGAAGGAGCCGACGAAGGTCCTCTATGGTCCTTCGACCCCTCCTGGTTAATCGAGACTCTGCCAACACAACCTTCAGTCAGAGTTATGGCAGTCACACGTGCACAGGCCGCAACCAGACCTGCTGACAACGCAGTCTCTGTACGACCCGCACTGACTGACCCAGACATCATCCAACTACAAAAGTCGGATCCTGCTATCAACTCCATGATACTGTACCTGACTGATCCGAACAAAAATAGTCCGTCTAAAGACGACCTGGATTCCGATCCAGACCTTAAGGTCCTCTATCAGCTGCGCAAACAGCTAAAACTAATCAAGGGCATCTTAACTTTCGCTCATGGACCAACGTCCTCACCTGTGTTCGTGGTTCCCCATGACCAAAGGGGGGTGATGTTAGTTCATGCCCATGATCTCCCGTCCGCAGGACACAAAGGAGATAAAGCCACGCTGACGGCATTAAAACAAATTGCCTATTGGCCTGGAATGAAAAAGGATGTCAAGGACTACATTGAAGGGTGCGTGGTCTGTGGCCAGTTTCAGCCAACCAGACCACTTCACAGAGCACCACTGCAAAGCAGAGGCATTGCATTCCCATGGTCTGACCTCCAGATCGACTGGGTTGGACCACTCACTAAGAGCTCTAGAGGAAATAAATATTTTCTCACGGTAACCTGTGCATTCACCAAATGGGTAGAATGCCTACCAGCTCCTAACGACACAGCACAAACCACTGCTATGTTGTTAATGAATCATATATTCTCAAGGTTTGGACTTCCCCTTCGGGTGAACTCAGACCAAGGTACACACTTCACAGGTGAAGTGATGAAAGAACTGTGGAAGACGCTAGGCGTCAAGGCCAACTTTCATGTCGGCTACCACCCACAGGCTTCAGGCCAAGTAGAAAGAGCAAACAGAACTGTGGTGAGTATTTTGAAGAAATACGTGGCTGCAAACCACAAGGACTGGGACGTGAAACTCCCTCTGGTCCTCATGGCCATAAGAGCCACTCCACACACATCAACTGGCATCTCTCCCTTCGAGATGATGACCGGTCGACAAATGACTCTCCCTCTACACCTGTTGTACCAACCAGGCGACGCCGCCATGGCGACAGCCTACACCACACAACAATACATGAAAGATTTGAATGTACACCTCAGAAACACTTTTGCTTTCGCCCAGAAAAACCTGGAAAAATCCGCTGAAGGACGTAAGGCGTACTACGACCAAAAGGCCTCTCACAATGAACTCCAAGTGGGAGACAGAGTCTGGTACTATACGTTCGCCCCAGCAACCGGGAAAGGAGGGTCCGAGACCGGAACTCTCGCCCGCAAACTAATGCCCAGGTGGACTGGACCTCATCTGATAACAGACAAAGTGTCCTCAGTCGTCTACGAAATCAAAATCAGCAAAGGCCGCAAAGAGCCAATTGCTAAATGGGTACATCGAAATCAGATCAAACCTTACAAGGCGTTCAATGACTCCACAAAAGACAAAGATCTCACAAACTCACCGACTTCATGGGATAATAAGGTCGTCCAAACACAAGTTAGTAAATAAACTAATCAGGTTTAAACTACCATATTTCCCACCCTATAAGTCGCATTGTCCAATTTGAACTTAGAAACGCTAAGCCTAAAACCCACAACAAAAAACTAACCTTAACAACCGTTTAAATCCACGAGATTTAATTTGACCTCGGTCATAAAGTTGAGACCTGTTTTTCTTGTGTGTTGCACTTTGGAATCTGACGACAAGAGTGTGTCGAAGCAGTGAAACGTTGTTTCCTTGTTGTTTAGTCATTACTGTTGTCATTAGTTGAGATATTGTTTGGTTCTGAACACTCCCAGCCAAAAAGGTTTTGCATTAACATTGGTTAATGAATGATATGGATTTAACTATGCCAACATGCAGTTCGTTTTGTTAAGTCTCAATCGTTGAAGAGTCAATGTAGTTTAAAGTTGCTCAAAGTACAATAAACTACATTGACCTCACAATTTCTAAATTGAACCGATCCGATCGTTTCAATTCTAGATTGTCTATTCATTTTGATGAGTCTCGCCATAGACTTCAAAATTTATTAGGAATACCAAATCCTACGTCGTTCGTCTAAAAGACAACAGACATTTAGATCAAACTATATTTCATTTTTATTTTAGTTTAACCTAAACTAAGTAATGAATGGAGGAATAGTTTGGAATTAGAGGCCTTCGTTACAGAAGCCCTCCAAAATTCTATAGGTACAGATCCCTATACCTAATTTATAGATTTGATCCACCCCTTAATTGGTAATTGTAGCTGATCTAAACCATGATAGCTTACATACCAGGTGCATATAGGTAAGGCTTAATGTAAAATCCCAATCATAAGCCCACCTTAAAAACCACATAAATGCATGACACATAGAACCAGAGTGGCACGGACTGGAAACCAACCAGCCTTCAACCTTCGATGTGGGGACATGCTACTTCAACGTTGGTCTTCAACCTTCATCCAAGGGTCGCCTCCTCTGCGTCAATCGAGGGATCCCCTCTACATGCTGATAAAAACAATTGGTGCTGATGCAATCGACAAAACTAATCGTTGTGGATTTACTGCTGTGGAATTACCGCTGTGGATTATAAGACTTTGCTTTCCAAGGGATCACAGACTTTGTTTGCCAAGAGTTAACAGACTCAGTTTTCCAAGGGATTAAAAGCTTTTCGCAATGGGATTACCTCCGAACAGTATGGAATTTCAAAAAACTTTATGGGATTATAATTTTTGATTTTTTTTTTCCACTTGCTGGATTACTTCAAGATCAAAGACAGTTCAAGGTTTCCTTTCGTGTTGGACCCCATCCCCAAGGACTGGCGATGGCTTCCAAAAGGGGGGAGATGTAGTGGACCTACCCAGGGTCAAATTAAGGTTTTTGAACTGTCCAGTGATGACCTTTACTGACCTCTCAGTAAAGCAA
>JBBPBX010040264.1:2105-29457 GCA_038048925.1 Garcialebias charrua
GAAGTAGTGCAAACTGAATGAGCACATGACCGAGAGTTTAGTGAATAACCCGTTTGATGACACAGGGTCCAGTGTTATAGATTATGCTCCTACCATTTATCTTACAGAAAACAAGTCACAGGAAACCCCAAACTGTTAGTTATTATTATTAAGCTGCAAAAGTGAAAAAAAATGTGCGGCACATCAAAAACTAAACTAAAAACCGTGGGGGGTTGACCACCCCGAACCACCGCCTGTGGTGCTGCGCATTAGGTTTAGTTTTAGAGATTAATATGTGAATAGTTTTTTATAGGTTTAGAGATTAATATTTGTTGCTTTTTGTTTGTGAAACAAGGTCAGAGGAAGGTGGTTTTGGTTCGGTCATTGGACCCGGTGTTACACCACAATCTGTGACCTGTAACCGTTCATGCAACACCGCCCCCTATGGTCACAGAATATGGTGTAACACCGGTTCGCAACATGCTCCAAACAGGAAGTTGATTAATTTTCTGTTCTGTAACTGGGATGTGATGACGTCACTACGAATACTCGACGTGAAATTAAAAAACTTGATGAAGGTCCAAGTAATCGATGTGTCAATTACTCGAGTAGTCTGTTAAAGCCCTAATCACATCTCTGTGTTATACCCCTTTAAATAAGGGGAGAAATAATCATAAAAGTGATTTTAAGTTGCTTCCTCTCTCAGCAGTTTAATGGAATGAATATAAACATAATGCATGTCGCTCAATGTCATAAAATGGAGAAAAAACTAATTAATAAACTGCCAAATATCAGTGTTTCCACATATTTCTGGACACTCAAATAGTTCTAGTTTCTGCCGTTAGTTTAAACCGCCATCATCTAATACGCAACCGGCGCACACAACTAACAAACAGATGCAAAGAAATGTGATGTCTAACAACTCATAAAACCATAAAAACTCTTCTAAAGTTCATAAAAATAACAAATGAGTACCTGTAAAAGCTAATTAAGAAACCAAAATAAGAAGATATAGCTAAATATATGTGTTATAACATGTTTCCTCACAAAAAAAAAAAAAAGTTAGAATAGCTTTTTAGCTTCTGCCGTTAGCTTAACGGCCATTACACATTATTATTACATACATTGTGCAGGTGCACAGAAATGCTATATCAAACTACTCATAAAACAAAAAAATGCTTCTTAAGTTTACAAAATAATAAATAATTGTTTCTAAAAGGCCTTACCAATATACTGGATAAAAACATATCATGTTTCAATCAGCATTACCTGTTAATGGTGAGAAAGAATCAAGTCCCTTCCTCTCAGCAGTTTAATGGAACGAGGAGAGCGCCCCTAGTGGTGGATGTGGTACAACAGGTCAATCCCAGAAAAGCTTATTAGCTGATTGATTACAGGTGCAGGAATTGCAATTTCCTTAAAGGTGCTATATGTAACTTTTTTTTAAATGTATTTTTAACATATTTCTTCACTCTGTCACTATCTCCTGACAGACTGATGTTAGACAAGTAATCTCTGAAAAAAACTTAAAAAAAATATTGTCCCCTTGCTTCTCCAGGTGGTAAATAAGCATTTCTAAAAAGCAAAAGTGACCCGCCGTTAACCAGCCAATAAAAACAGAGTTTGTAACCAGCCAATAAAAACAGAGCTTGAATTTGAATCAGCCAATAAAAACAGAGCTTGAATTTGAATTTCAGCAGACCACGGGGGGCAGAGCCATATATGGCTCTGAGGGGGAGGGAGCAGAATGCTTTCCCTGTTGAAAATATTTCTAAGTGCTGCGCGCTACAGAAAGTTACATATAGCACCTTTAAATAAACTAATATAAACACTAATGCAGCATGAAAATTAATTTTTAATCATTTTAAATTGTTTATAGGCTTATATAGAATATGAATTAATATTTATTATAAACCTTTTTAATGTTATGAACTCATATAAAAATAAGATAGAATTTATTGATCCTGCAGGAAATTGTTGATAGTTCTTCAACCTATCACACTAGCACAAGCCAAATCAGTTTGTGCACTGAAACCTACCTTTAGTTCTAAATTGCAACTCAGCATCAATAAAATATGAAATGGTTAACGTGTTGGTTTTAAGACATTATAAACAATACAATAAGGCAAATTAAATTGTTGTCGCAGGAAACGTGCCATCTTCCATTTGCTAATAATAATAATAATAATAATGTCTATTCCTGTCATCTGCGTATGTTCCCATACACAGACGAAATTCGTCTCTGCATTTAACCCAACCACCTACCAGGTGGTGCAGTGAGCAGCCCGAAAGTGCTCGGGGAGCTGGAGAAATAGGTGTGCACTCATAGACACCCCAAGCTGGGTAGTGGCCGGGGCGCGAACCCGCGTCCTTCGGATCCGTAGTCAAAAGCCCTGCCACTAGACCATCTTGGCTCCTAATCACTCTCACATCTGTAATTCCGTCTTCTAGTTCTGGTTAAAAATCCTGTCAAGATGATGTTTATGTTTTATTTTCCACTTTTTACTCTACTAAAACTAATCCTACAGCAATAAGCAGATACTTAGTGATATTTTGTGTTCCACATCTACATGGCTACAATATATGGAGTTTAAAAAACAGGGAAATGATAAGTGTGCCACAACAAGAATAAAGCCAGAACACGCATAGACACTTTCCAAAGTGAGCAGCTTCTTGTAACATTAGCCACAAAAGCAGCTGTGTTCTGTGTCAGAAATCTGAAATTACTAATTATCAGACTTTGTTTTCTTAATTTTACAAGTTACATTTATCCCTAAAAGCTACTAGTGGTTGTAATTAGGAGACATAAAGGTGAAAGGTGGTTTTCAGAATCTGTTGGAATCCTGGCAAAAACCAATGCAGATTTGTTCCTGTCTTTGATTTTATACGTCTACCTTATAATGTTTTGCTAGTTTTTTGATACTTTGTTAAAAAAAAAAAAAATCTTTTTTTTCTCTCTTTTGTTTTCTATTGTTTATTGTTTGTTTGTTTATTGTTTATTGTTTAAGGAAATTCTACCATTGCTGTTCATTGTTCTTTAGTTTTAGCAGGTCGCTTTCGTAAATGAGCCCATGAGGTTCAAAAGATTTACCTGACTAAATAAAGGTTGAATGAATGAATGAATGAACTGTATCAAAATGTGGTAGCCAGCATTTTTTGTGCATTGATTTTATGAGGGACTCTGATTTGATTGTTTTTAACAGTTTTCTTGTTGAAGAGTTAATGTAACACCATGTTTGCAGCGGATAATCCAAAGTTATTGATCCAATAACAGAACTCATAGAACGCTTTGTGTTTCCAATCCTTAATACCCTGTCAGAGCTCACTCTTGAGTTTGTAAAGGAGGAAACTGCCATGTGTGTTAATAAATTGGTATGCTCAAAAAACAGATAAAAATAAAATAAAATACACCCAATTCAAGACGCAAAAAGAGTCACTGCCATGGAAGCAGATGGCAGCTCCTGGTGTACAACTGAACACGGAATGGGCTGTAATTTGCACATTCCTTCAGCAAGTAGCCTCCAAAACTGTATTATCATTTTGAAACTGTGATAATAATAATAATAATAATAATAATAATAATAATAATAATAATAATAATAATAATAATAATAATAATAATAATAATGATAATAATAATAATAATAATGAATTTAATCTATAATGCACTTTTCATTAACAAATCTCAAAGTGCTGATAAAATAAATGCAGAGAAATAAATCTAAGATAAAAAGTTAGCATTGCTTTGCAAAAGTGCTTATTTTATCAGAAATATCTCCATGATCATCAACCACTGGCATCAGAAGCCTTTGTAATGTGGGGAGGACACAGAGGGGTTGGGGTGGGGGGTTCTGGGGGTCATCCTCCAGAATTTTTTGAATAAAGTACCGTACTTTATGCCGTATAAGTTGCATCAGTCCAAATATGTCCAATAAAGAGGAACAATCCATAATAAGATGCATCTATTATGTGTCACCGCAGACCACCCAGAAACGTGGGTTGCTGCTGTGTCAAAAATCGATTGGCTGCCAAATGGCGGCCGTGGGAGCGTGCACGGGAAGACTTTAACAAGAATTTAACAAGATGAACATTTAAAAACAATTATTTGTTTGCTTGAGGTTATAGTAAGGGTGTGTCTCAGTTTAACTTTCCCTTAATAAATGCATTTTAATGTTTAAAAAAACTTCATTTCAAAATTTGCAGCTGCGGGAACATGCAGAGAGAGGACTCACTGTGCATTTCTTCGAACTTTAACAAGATAACCACCTAAAAACTATTAAAAGGTGTGTCTCAGTTAAACTTTTCCTTAATAAATGCACTTTAATGGCCAAACTACCGTAGTTGCACTTCGCTTGGGTGGCATGGTGAAAAGCAGCTGATATGACATTTGCTCCAGGAGTTCTGGAGAGATATGATGGTGGCCTGTATGGCAAGCCAAGTGTCTCATTAATAGCCACTTTTACTTATTAATGAGCCACTTGGGTTGCCATAAGGCTCAAGTGCCCTCTAGTGGCTGAAAATGGTAGTGTTCAATATTTTCCATGTCAGAATGAATGAAATCATCAGATCTCAGCCAAAAATTGGGTTGTAAATATGGGAGAGAAAAAAACATGCTTAAGTCGATTCACTGTATTAGTCGCAGGGCATGCAAATGTATGCAAAAAGGTATGACTTATACGATGAAAAGCAAAGTAGATGCCATTTTCTACATTCTGGTTTATTTTAACAGGTAGTTAAACATCTACAGTACGTATACCATATTTTCCGTTGTATAGGTTGCACCGTTGTATAGGTCGCAGTGTCCAATTATTGCCAAAAAAATTGGAAAAATCCATAAATAGGTTGCACCGGTGTATAGGTCGCACCTACGTCACCGCCGACGTAACGCGTCATCCACCGCTGACGCGCCGCGTGACCGCTGAGTCAACCCGGCAATATGGACCGAGTGTTTAGCTCTGCTGCTAATGTCTGCCAGAAGCTAACAGAAGCTAAACATGAGACGAGTCCGTCTCTGAAAACACGAATAAAAATTAGAATTTTATGTCAAATGTTTTCTCCAGGACATAGTTAAGTACATTGGAGCCTTATAATTACTCTGTAAGCAGAAATAAATATACACGATTGGTTTCGAAGCTATTTATAACATAAACAGAAGCTAACAGAAGCTAAAACGAGACGAGTCCGTCTCTGAAAACACGAATAAAAAATAGAATCTCATCTCAAATGTTTTCTCCAGGACATAGTTAAGTACATTGGAGCCTTATAATTACTCTGTAAGCAGAAATAAATATACACGATTGGTTTTGAAGCTATTTATAACATAAACAGAAGCTAAAACGATACAAGTCCGTCTCTGAAAACACGAATAAAAAATTTAATCTCATCTCAAATGTTTTCTCCAAGACATAGTTAAGTACATTGGAGCCTTATAATTACTCTGTAAGCAGAAATAAATATACACGATTGGTTTCAAAGTTATTTATAACATAAACAGAAGCTAACAGAAGCTAACACGAGACGAGTCCATCTCTGAAAACACGAATAAAAAATCAAATTTTATGTCAAATGTTTTCTCCAGGACATAGTTAAGTACATTGGAGCCATATAATTACTCTGTAAGCAGAAATAAATATACACGATTGGTTTCAAAGCTATTTATAACATAAACAGAAGTAAACAGAAATAAAACGAAGGCTAACACGAGACGAGTCCGCCTTTGACACGAATAAAAAATTGAATTTTATGTCAAATGTTTTCTCCAGACCATAGTTACGTACATTAAGGCCTTACAATTACACTCTGTAAGCAGAAAAAATATACACCGAGTGGTTTTGAAGCTATTTATAACGTAAACAGAAGCTAACACCAGAAGCTAACAGAAGCTAAATGCTACAAAAAGATCTTTTTTTTTCATCTCAAACATCTAATAAAGGTACTCACTTGTAAACGTCCACACTGTGATTACATTCTGTAAGTTTCAGAAAAATCTGCTGAGTGGTTCTTGACTTATCTTGCAAACAAGCAGCTAAGAAACACAGAGCTAAAGCAAGTTACATCCAGACCAGGAGGCCGACAGTCAGTCCGAGTAGAGGAGCTTTTTTTGGACACATGAGCTGGAAACGGTCGGTGTACTCCTCTGGAAGTGTCCCCTGGCGGCCGAAAGTGGTACTGCACCATTTTTTTTTTATTTATTTTTTTTTTCCATTTATAGATGGCCTCCCTTCACACCTTATAGCCATCCTCTCACTCCAATATGTATTTTTTTTTTATATATAGAGAGAAAGAAAGAAAAGAGAAAGTGAGACAACAAAACAACAATTATCCACAAAAAGAGCACAAGGCAAACACACCAAACCTCCGTCCACAATCCTGCAAAGCACATGACAGAGCACAGCAACAAAACATACAAGCATAAAGACTGATAATATTCATGACCTTGCATTAGATTTCTATATATAAACATACCCATACCTACAAGTATATATACAGTATACATACATATATATTTATATTCATTTATATACCCATCTACATATATCTACATATACATCCCTACATCCATTTGTGTGTGGTTGTGAGCATGCATAAGTGAATAAGGTTCCTCCAATAGAACATTTAGTAGCGAATGTGAAGCATCAGAGATCTGTCCCTCCAAAGCCCGAGACAGACGAAAGGGCGATCAGAGCCCAAGACCCCAGGAAGGACCCCGAGCCCAGAGTCCCCAGGACCACCCGAACAGGACGAGCCACTCGTCAACTCCCCAGATCCGACCAAGGGGAAGAACCGGACGAACCCCACCAGGGACCACACACAATGACCCCCCGGGGTCAACAGCGACAAATACACAGGCCCCCGCCGGAGCCCGCTGCACCGATGTAGCCCCAGGGCCGGTCGCCGATGCTCGGGCACCGGGGACGCCCACCCCTCAGGTCCAGACCCGACAGGACCAGAGGACCCGAGCCCCACCAGGCAGCCACCAGGCCGAGCCGACATACGCCCAAGCGCCCAGCCCCAGATAGTGAGGGTCCCAAGCACGCCCGCGGGCAGAGGAACACCCACCAGGGGGCCACGTGGCAGGAGTGCGACACTAGGTAGCCTCAGAAGTATCAGAGAGGGGGCAGTCCAAGTCCCAGCCTGACACTTAAACATTCATACACAGATACACTCATTCAGACCCACCCTCATCCTCACCCTCAGACATAGAAAGACAAACAGTAACTGCCTATAATATTGCTCCCCATATGTGAAGTAGGTTGACTGCAGGCACAGTTTCAAGAGTTGACACAGTTGCTCTGTGGAAAGCGTGGTTCTGCTGTTCAGAGTGGTGTCTGATTTTAACCTTAAACAGACCACCTCTACTGCTTCATCAATTCAGTCTACACTCATCTCCAGGCCAGCGGTCACTCTTTCAGGGATGAAGATGTTCACATCCTTGATAGAGAGGAACGATGGTTTGAGAGAGGAGTAAAGGAGGCCATCTTTGTGAAAAGAAACCGCCCATCATTAAACAGGGGTGGAGGCCTCCGAGTTCAACTGTCCCCCTCCTACAATGCTGTGATTGCTGGTATCACTCAGCCCTCTGTGAATAGCAAACAACCATCAGGGTGCTAACGATCCATTGTTAGGCTGATGGTCCTCCTTGATCATGTGAGCAGCTGGTTTCAGGCTGTCATCAGCCAACTGGTTGTGTAACACTGTGAGAGGGTGCTATTTATAAGACTGAGCTGAACCCAGCACCTCAGACTGAGGAAGTCTTTCGGACGAAAGACGAAACGTTTCTACAATTTTTTGCTTTGTTTTGTTTTTTTGTTTTTTTGAATGTCCAGAGGACCAGACTTAGCTTTTTTAGATATTTTGAGCAATGTTATGAATGTTTAAAAAATCATGTCAGTGACACTTTAAGTAAACACTTGATTCAATAACTATTTTAGAGAGCACGGCACAACAAGAAACCTGGCCAACAGCTCTCCTTGTGTGAATAGAGCATGCTTTGCTTCTCTCACGCATCATAACCCCCCCACCCCCGTCGATAAATGCCGGCACAAACATAGCGCTAAGCTAGCACACAAAATCCCCCCACCCGTGCCCCATCAACAAAAAATACCAAAGACATGCATGCCCTGCCAAGCCAAGTGATCTTGGGGAAACACTGATGTGGTGTGGTGAGCTGTTGTAGGAAACAGAAAAACCCGGAGTGGACTTTTAGGGGTTTGAGTATTCTATTAATCAAGTGGAATGGATTTGTTCATGAAGCAAAACAAACAGCACTGGGTGAACTAATAATTCATGGTTAATAGGTGTGTGTGTTTGCATGGGGGGTGGGGGTGTTTCCAAACATTTTAGTTTTTTTTTTTTAATGTTATGTGAGGGGGACACATTCCCTTCGCATATAATTGATGCAATACATTTGACTTAATCAGCTGCATGAACGTTTAGTGCATCAATGAAGCAGGTGGTGTCAGTATATTAAATCATTTACCAGAGGCCCCTAACCCTGGTCCTCATGACCCACTACCATGCATGTTTTAGCTTTGTACCTGCTTCAGCACACCTGATTCAAATAATTGAATTACCTGCTCAGAATGTCTTCAAGTTTAGCAGAAGGCTGTCAGTGACTCATTCATTTCAATCGGGTGTGTTGAAGCACATAAAAAGCTCAAACATATTGGACAATGGGTCACAAGGATCAGGGTTGGGAACCTCTGAGCAAGGCACCAAAGTTCATGCCCAATCATCCAGGGAAAAATCCAACATTCAGTCAGGTCATCTGGATGGTTTATTTTTATTTTTTGCTGAGACATTTTGTCCTTCATCCAAAGGACTTCTTCAATCTGCGGAGCGACCAACATTCTGCGTAAGGCAGTTAAATTTTAAGTTTACAATATAATGTATCATGGAACAAAGGCAGCCCTAAAAAAAACACTTAAAGCTGTTCTTAAAGTTTACACACAAAAAAAAAAAAGATGATGCATGTGCACAATGACAGATTCAAATGTAGATTTGACGCCTGCAAAAGTGAGCTATACTATATGAATTAAATTTACATGTAATTACAACAATTGCATGTTTGTAAAAGCTGCAATATGTTGAGCTGCACCTGAATCCAGATTTAATGTGCTGTAGCTTAGTGTTGAGAGAATGTGTTACACAAATAACACGTAGTTGTGACTGTTTTTTAAAAGTATTGGTTCGCTAATGCTGAGATATTGGAAGCCAGTGAGTGACAGCAGAGACGCTGTTAAAAAGCCAAGCAGATTTATTATATTGGCTGCTGAGAGGGTTTCAAGAGTTCCTATTCATTTCGTTACCATTTCCACAGCTAACCTTTTCTCAGTCCTCTTCTTCCTCTAATGCCGTCTCCTTTCAGTAGATTTCTCTTTCAGTCACTAAAAGACAAATCTGTGGAGAGAGCGACTTCTTGTCTAAAGCTTATCGCCCGTCTCAGCCCAGCAGAGGGAAATTTCTTGCCATTTGTTGAATACAAGTGTGATGGTGTGCGTTAGCGGCTCATCTGTGGCTGCGCTTCCTCACCTGGCACCATGCGATTAGATTTTGTATCCCGGCCTGCAGATAAACTCTATCTCCATTGGCCAGGCCCCTCAGCATCAATCTGCTGTACTGATGGCGTGTGTTGCTCTCATGCCACATCCATACTCTTATTTTATATGTAAATATATAAATAAATAAATAAACAGATGTCCCATAAAGACTTCCATCTACCGGTAGATTAAAAAGTACAATGGTATGTATTTTGCCTGTGAAACTTATAAAATCCCCCCAGAAAAGGAATGATCCATTCAGTGGCGGATCTACCATTCAGGCGAAGGAGGCCGTGGCCTGGGGCCGCCAATCAGCAGGGGCCGCCAATGAGCAGGGGCCGCCAATAAGCAGGGACCCCAGCCATCACCTACATCCCTAACATTGCTCCTGCTTGTTAATGTACGTTTAACATAAAAATAATTATAGTTACGATGAAAACTATCTTTAAAAACGCAACAGAAAAAACGGTTGAGTTCTGTTCCCCCTACTAAAATGGACTATTCCGTCATGCGTCATGACGTCACCCACTAATCCAGGAAGTGCTGTATGCTCGCTGCTGTTTACTGAGAAGGAAGCGGGAGACAGGAGACAGAAAGCGGAGCTGAAAAACGTAAAAAGCGTCAAAAAACAATAACGTATGTTTCTTCACTACCGAAAGTGACAACCTTTTTAATGGGTCGAATTCTAAAACTTCATCAACTGTTAATGACGGTCACGAGCGGCAGCGGCCCATTTAAAAGTGTGGCGGAACCGCCGCAGGACATCAGGATCCAGCCAGGAGGAAGTGGCGCTGAGGCAGTGACTCAAGAAGATGAAGATAAAGTATTTACAGCAAGATGAGGTACGAGTTTTAGAAATTATTTTGTAGGTTGGGTAAAAGAAATCCTAACAGTAATCAGCTGAGACAACCACTATTTTCACGTTTTCTTTCTGTATCAAAATATTAAAAGATATTCGACCTAAATCTTCTGACTTAAATAGGAGAGAGGGGATTATATATTTTACCTACTTTAGTTCTCTGCCCTGCTTGCTTAGTATACAGTATTATTAAATTATTCGGACTTTACATTGAATAGAATAGATCTAAAATATTCCACAGTTATCTATAAAAAAAATGCTCAACCATTTTACAAAATATTTGACTGTTAAAACTTCATCAGACTATCATTGTTTTGTTATTTGGTCCATAGTCCCTCCATTAAATACATTATAAAGCACAACTTATAGCTTTCAGAGTAATGCAAAAATGTGTTTTTTAATAATGACTGGTTTGCTTTGGACAGAAATGCCACTGTTAGTTTAAAACAACAGAATCAAAAGGCTAGGATTGCTAAATTAAAATGTTATCTAAAATGTAAAAATTGATATAAATGAAAAGTGACATTCCCTGATGCATGCTCAATAATCCAGGTGGAAAAATCTGTGACATTATTTGAGTCATTTAGTTTACAGTACGTCTTACAGTCTGTAAGTTTTAAGGTTTAAAAAGAAGTCAAAACTTTCAGTCTTAATTATGGAAACTTGGATAAATGAGAGCCTTCACATGTGTTAAATGTAATAATGTCTTATTTTTTCTTTTATTTCCTCCAACACTAACATTTGTTGTTTTTTTCAGATGCAGTCTTTAAACATGCATCATTAAAGAACAGAAACAAGACAGAAGACAACTTTCATAGAAGTCCAGCTGAATAATCAAGGTAATTCATGATCACTTAATGCTGTAAAAAGTGTCTCATGCCTGGACATCTTGCTGTTCATATCGAGCCAGTGTGTGAATTCATCTCAAAGTACCACATCTCAACTACACACACTCACTTTTCACATTGATCTAACAACTGTTCCCTGTTACAGAATATGTAATATAACGTTAAAAGAATTAAAGTTGTGAAAATCTTATAATTTAGGAAAATATATTTCTACTGTATTGCTCACATCTACCCTCTCTATTTGTTTGTGTTTATTTAGTGTTGTTGAATTTTGGTGTAAGACTTGATTTAGAGCCTTTTATTGCAATAATAAAACATCCATCCATTTTCTTCCTCTTATCCGGGGTCGGGTCGCGGGGGGTAGCAGCCTAAGTAGGGAGGCCCAGACTTCCCTCTCCCCAGCCACTTGGAGCAGCTCCTCTGGGGGAATCCCAAGGCGTTCCCAGGCCAGCCGAGAAACATAGTCCCTCCAGGAGGCATCCTAACCAGATGCCCGAGCCACCTCAACTGGCTCCTCTCGATGTGGAGAAGCAGCGGCTCTACTCCGAGTCCCTCCCGGATGACTGAGCTTCTCACCCTATCTCTAAGGGAGAGTCCAGCCACCCTGCGGAAAAAACTCATTTCAGCCGCTTGTATCCGAGATCTCGTTCTTTCGGTCACAACCCAAAGCTCATGACCATAGATGAGGGTGGGAACGTAGATCGATCGGTAAATTGAGAGCTTTGCCTTTTGACTCAGCTCCCTCTTCACCACGACAGACCGGTACAGGGCCCCTTTACAAAGGTTTGCCTGGGGCCCCCAAATGTCTAAGTCCGCCACTGGATCCATTCACAGACTTATCATTTAGAGTTTCAGTTCCTGATTCTAGCTGTAAAACAATCGTGTCAAGATGCAGAAATCTCTGCATGAAGCACATCCACATGCAGCGGGACAGAGTGTGGGGAAGACGGAAGAAAGGGGGGGTGAGTGGAAGAGGACAGAGCAGGCCTGTTTATTTATTGTTCTCCTCTGGTTTAATGGCTCAAGAGTGCCTAGCTTTATTAAACTGGGCTTTGAGAACACACACAGCAGCACTAAAACTTCCTGATGGCTGATAGGGGAATCAATTCAAGCTGCTGCCTGCAGGAATTACTGCAAAATAATGGTGCTATCACCAGTGGTGGGATGTAACTAAGTACAAATACTTTGTTACTGTACTTAAGTACATTTTTCATGTATCTGTACTTTACTTAAGTAGAATTAAATGTGGGTACTTTTTACTTTTACTCCACTACATTTTACATGAAGTATCTGTACTTTCTACTCCACTACATTTCTATAATGTGTTGAGTTACAAGTAACTTTCATGTTGCGATTTTTTGATTTGTCGTTAGTTTGAATGTAACCAAAGGTGAGAGGGGAGTTGGTCCACTGAATCACTGCGCAGTGGACAAGTAACATACAGAGGTGGGTAGAGTATTCAAAATTTTTACTCAAGTAAAAGTATTGTTACTTGAACCAAATAGTACTCAAGTAAAAGTAGTGAGTAGGCATCCAAAAATTTACTTGAGTAAAAGTAATAAAGTACTTTGATTATAACCTACTCAAGTAGTGAGTAACTGCGGAGTACCATCTTGTGTCATTAAATTATAACATGCAAATGGATTTACAAGGAAACATAACTTTTAATGAGACTGAACATACATTGTTATAAATAAAAACACAAAGGCAATACCAGCCAAAAGGATTTAGAAATAAACCACTTATCTTTTACATTGTTGTAAATAAAAAAACAAACACAAAGGCAACTGTAGCCCAAATAATTCTGCTAAATAATAATAAACTTGACTTTCTGCAAAACTTTGTTTCTACCAGTAAATGTTGGAACTCATTTTCTTACATTTTGACATCCTATAAACAGCACTAACTGTTTACCAGAATCTCCGACGTCACTCAACATGGCCCGCGCGGAGAGTTTGTTGTGGTCACGTGACTGGTTGGCTTCACTTGATTGGTTACATGTCAGGTGACAATAAGTTACGCAATAATTTTGCTGCAAATGTTTTTACATACTTGAAACAAAAGTAACTGTAGCGATCGGCAGAAAGCCCATAGTAACTGAATAAATTTGCCGCAAATGTTTTTATATATTTTAAACAAAAAGTAACTGTAGCGATCGGCAGAAAGCCCATAGTAACTGAGTAAAAGTTGTGGTTTTCTCCCCTAAAATTTACTCAAGTAAAAGTATAAGTCTTTCACATTTAAACTACTCTCACAAGTACAATTTTCTCAAAAAGTTACTTAAGTAAATGTAACGGAGTAAATGTAACTCGTTCCTACCCACCTCTGGTAACATAGACATGCCTTCTAGAAGTTGGGCCAATAATGTATGTTCTAGTACTGTATATATATCACTGAGCTGGGGCCACCCACAGCATCACCAACACACCCACAATAGATTCCACAGTGGAGAATCAGCCAAAAGATATGCACCACCGGCCTTACTTAAAAAAACTATCGAAAGGCTATTGAAAGACTGTTCAGTACAGCAGGACATATTCTCTCTCCCAAAAGAGATAGACTGGACAAAAAAAACCTTTGAAAACCAAATTCTTCTGAACTCGAACAATAAATTCTTGCTGAAATATTAAAATGTGTCAGTTCATGATGTTAGGAGACAAGATGTCTCCACGTTTTGAAAATGGTGTCAGGAAGTTAAAATATTGTTCACTGTTGACCCATTACAAGTTGACTAGACAGTATTTTAACTAGATGATGACAAACTGGAGTAGAA
Organism: Garcialebias charrua; assembly: GCA_038048925.1. Lineage (NCBI taxonomy): Eukaryota > Metazoa > Chordata > Actinopteri > Cyprinodontiformes > Rivulidae > Garcialebias > Garcialebias charrua. The sequence continues at coordinate 16,104 of JBBPBX010040264.1, forward strand.
ATGATCAATGTCTATTCCTTTGTTTGGTCTAATGCTCCTTTTTTCATCAGACAACTTTTACTTTAATGTTTTTACTGCAGTTAAAATGACACATTGATTTTACTTTGTGTTAAATAAAAAAATGTAAAGGTAAAACCATTCCTCTCTTATTTTTATTAATGACATTTAACTCTGCAGGTAATCCATGAAATTCTGACACAGAATTAAAAGTCCAAATGTGAACTGTGTCACAGAGTAAACACAATAAAAACATCATCTGCAGCATTGTTCATTAAACTGGAACAACACTTTTAATGCATTACAGAAAATATACATATAGTACACACACTTAATGATACTGTAGACCATTGCGTTAGGTAATAATAATAATAAATTCAATTTACACCGTACTTTTCATTAATAAAAATCTCAAAGTGCTAAAGGTAATACATTCAGCAAGTACTTTTACTTTAATACTTTAAGTATTTTTAAAAGCAAGTACTTATTTACTTTTACTTAAGTAAAAATATTAATGTGGTACTTCTACTTTTACTAGAGTACATTTTTGTCTGTTTATTTGTACTTTTACTTAAGTACAGTGTTTGAGTACTTTCTCCACCACTGGCTATCACACAGGTAGGTATCGCCTGTGTTAGGGGTTAAATGGACCATTTAAATTCTTTAATCAACTGCAGTATTAAGTGCACGAGAGGAGAGCAGCTCCTAACAGATATAAGCAGGTGAGGACGTTTCAATGAATACCAAATGAGAAGTTAGCACAAAGTTCTCATCGAAACTGTTACACGGATGAGGCTAGTCGATTTTAAACTAACAAGAAGTTCATAAAGATGATCTGATAAAACATCTAGATTATTCTAAAAAAAAAGAGAAGAAAAACATCCAGGATCGATACTTATCGGTAAATATGTGGTATTTTTGTTCAAAGTAAAATAATTTGGAGGTAAAAATAAATTAATAACCATCAGCTCTTCCTAGAAATGCAAATTTTAACATATATAATTGTATTATGATCCAGTTAAACTTTGCTTTCCTGATTAAAATTGTTTCACACAGGAAATCCAAATAATCACACATATAATTAAGATATGAGTGAAATTGGAAAAGAATTAAAACATTTATTTTGTTGTTGTCTTTCTTTCGAGTTAAGCTATACAGTATAAAAAGCATGCGCACAAAATGCACGCGTAGAGTGGCGTAATGAGGACGCTCAGGTATATTTCAGNTCTGTTACAAATAAAGTCCAGTTGATCTTGAATTGAACGCCTTTTTGATTTGCTTTCCTGATTAAAATTGTTTCACACAGGAAATCCAAATAATCACACATATAATTAAGATATGAGTGAAATTTGAAAATAATTAAAATGTTTATTTTGTTGTCTTTCTTTCGAGTTACATTAACTGGTCAGACATAAAGCTTTATAAAGACAAATTAAAATTAAAATAAACATTTATCATTCGTTAAAAAAAAACAGCTTCTGAAAACTTTTTGTCCATTAATTTAATTTAACTGGTAATATGCCCATTAAACCTTTTTGATTTTTAAAAATGTTATAAAAATCTGTGTAGAAACACTTTGAAGATCACAATTTACATTCCTATAGATTAAATAAGGAAATGTTTAGTTGATGCAAACTCTACAGGAAGCTCAACCAAATCTGAAAACTAACTTCTACTTAACAGTTGCCAGAAAAACAAAACAACTCTTGAAGCAAACAACTACAAAAACAATTAGTTTAAAGGACAACACCCACCGTGACAGTAACAATTCACCATATTGGAGAATTACTGTAGTATTTTATGAATTTTATTTTCATTTTTGCATTTGGGCCAGGCGAGGGTTAAAAAAAAAAAAAAAAACAACCCACTCCCGAATGAATCCGGAAACCTGGCCGAAAAGTCCCGAAGGGTCATGCCTTTCGTTACATTGATCTCCACCCAGAAAGCAAGGCAGAAGGTAGGAGTGAGTTTCCATGGAGGTTTATGAGAGTGAGAGTAAAACTGCATATTTCCTGGTGCATTTTTGTGTACAACTGGACCAGTGGTCTGCTTTTATTTATTATTTATTTTATAGACCTTTTTAATAAGATATAACACCGCTGCGACTGTTGCTGGCTGCTCTCCTCTCCTCTGCCCAGAGAGGAGCGAGCCGTGCGGCTTCTCCCTGGCTCCCCGTTCCGCTGCGGGTCAGCTTTGAAGTTCGTGCTGGGGCTCGGTTCTGTCCAGCCTTGTTGCTGGAGCACGGGGAAGCACAGAGAGCACGGGGAAGCCCGCGCGCGATGGTACATCCAGACCGACAGAGCTCCGCGCTGCGGCTGCCTTTCTACTCCCGACCTGTCTGGTCAGGGGAGAGAATAAAAAGGCGATGCGGAAATGAATGAATTTGTCGCGATCAAGCGAATTAAACTAGTATGTCTACGTGGATGCTGCTCAGAATATGACAGACATCAGTGAGCAACCGCTTCTCTTTTTTTTTTCCTCTCTTTGAGCAGCGGTCATGGAAGTTGATGAAGGCTTATTAAAACTCCGCCTGTAACTCCAAGGCGGAATCTTTAGTGATGTGAATGCCCATATTTGGAGAGGGGCAGATCTTCCCGGAGCTTCTGCTAAAATCTGCTATAAATCATGAAATAACACATTTTGCATTATTTCTCTACAATATAAATAAACGCTCCTGTATTATTTTTAAATAAACTAATAAATATTAATGGCGATGCAATTTGAAAACATGGTGGGTCATGGACTTTAATATAAAGAGGCAAGGGTCTATTCAGACTGTTTTTTGGTGCTCAGTTGAAAAGTCAGCCTCTCTGATGGTATGGGGCTGCATTGGTGCTGCTGGTATAGACAGTTTACACATCTGAAAAAGGCACCATCAATGCAGAAACATGGATACAGGTTTAAAAATCACATATGCTCCCGTCTGTTAAAGAAACCCAGCAGCAAACACACAGGACTGTTAACAGAGACGTCCAAAAGACCAGAACGAGACAACTTTCGCTCCAAAAACTGCCAACAATTGGTCTCCTCAGGTTCTGGATGATTACAGACTGTTGCTAAAGAAGAAGGTATACGTCAAAAAGGGAACCATGGCTTTACTTTCATTAAATTCCAATTAATATTTTTTTAAGTACAATTTCTTAGTTTCAACATTTATTATGTTTACTACGTACCATAGTGAGATTTGCAAATCATAGCATTCCATTTTATTTTTTTAACCTTACTATCCTCTGATCTTCTGTAACAGTTAAGACCTTTCCTTAAATTTTAATCAGTGATTTAACCCCATGGATAAAACACAAAACAATTTCCAAAATAATTGTCCAGATCCATCAATTTGAAAAACACAAGAAGAAGAAAAAAGGACAAACATAATTTGCAGGTATCCTGCCTGGGGTATTCCACTAAAAAGTAAAACAAACAAAAATAATAATTTCTATGAAAGAATAAATGACCATATCACCACACGGAGTAAGTGCCGACTGTTTGTTGTATACCCCCTGAAGCTGCTCTCCCATTTGCTCGTTGACTTCTTGGTCCCCCTGACCCTCTACCCCTGCTGTAAATTGTGTTTCACGGTTTGAAGGTTACAGAGAAAGGCTTGTGTTTGCTGAGAAGACCAGATTAGTGCTCATCAGTCGCAGTGTTTGAGATCCCTACACTGACCCTGGGGCTAAAAAGCCAAGCTGCTTTCACGCTGAACTACACGGAAAACCCACTGAGCCTACAGTGGCCCATTGTCGCCGCTCACCCCAAAGAAAAGACAGCGAATTGTCAAGTCAGGAACTTTGCTCCCTGTGACAATATAATACACAGTCTTTGTTCCTTATATTGCCTGGTAATGTGAACAAATAAAAAAAAAGGATACAGTATATGACATTGCTAAACTCTCGCTTTAAAGTAAAATGGCTCTTATGGTAGGATTGTGTGTGGGTGTTATAATGTACTTCATCTCAAACACTGAGTTTGATTAAACTATCTACCTGTAGATGTGTAAGAAAAATGTTAGAAAAAGAAAAACTGACAATTCTACAGTAGCATACTATTCTGAATAAAAGTTCAAGGCAGTTCTGCTAATCTGTTAACAGCTAATAGCGGAAATTATTTTTCATTTAGTGGATTAGCGTTTTTGCTAACAATGAAAACCGTTGGTGGAATTACCGTAGCTTCCGCTAAATTAGATTTTTCCAACTTTAAGTCTACAAACAAAATTATGTTCTTGCTACTCCAGTCTGTTGTGAGCGTGTCTTGAAGAGTTAGATAGGCACAACATTGGCTTACTACATGCACACGTGACAAGACGCAATTGGTCGACGCAATGCCAACTGGAAGGAGATGATGACTTGTGACGCAGATTGAGTGACGGTCGTCTAAGTGGTTTGCAGTAGAGCCAGCCGATACGGAAATGTTGGCTATCGCCGACACCAATATTGGGAGGGGAAGGTGAAGGCCGATAAACAGACTTCCTAACGTACGTTCATATTTTCTATCCTCCACTATTCACCATAAAGTTAAAAAAATAAATTAAAGAAAGAAACGTCCTTCCCTGTTCATTGTTTAAACAGTCTTTTATGGGGAAGGCCTAACTAGTATTGACCACAGCAGTGTGTATTTTTCTTTGTAGAGAAGTAAAGAATTCAGCCAAACAATGCATTAAATTGAGGACGACATAGATAACGTTACTAACACTGGATATCCTCACAAATTCGAAGCTCAATTCGACAAGACTGTTGCTATAACTACTGACAACAGGGCTAATGTCATGAAGGCGGCGCAACTGAACACTAACGTTAGCTTGCTAACTTAAGAAGCACTAATGACAAGCGGGTTGGAGTATTGAAGAAAATGTATTATTGGCCAGTTTTATTTTATTTTACAGATCAGTTAAAATAAACTTGCCATGCTCTGTTCAGCAAAACACATAACACAGCATTGCTCCCTGCTTCATCTGTGCTGAATGTCAAAAGTGAAACTTAAGGCTATGAACTGAAAGTATGCGCCCTCTGCTGGATACATTGTTGACAGAATTTTAGAGGTGAAAATTAGAAATGTTTATATTGGTGCATAACGAAACAATTCATCAGTTACCTCAGCCTAAAATATTGACCCCTATTGGTCGGGGTGTACCGGTAGTTAGCAGTTTAACCTTAGCTTCTGCTATTTGTCTTTTACCTGTTTAGAAGTTTAGCGTTAGCAAAGATAACTTTTTGGTGTACCTTACCACTGGTTCATGATAGCACAGTTTTATAAACTCTAGTCTCAAAAAATACAACCTGGTCAGTGCAAAAGTCCTTAAATTAGATCCACCACAAATAAACAACCCTTGACTTATTACACCATGTCATTATTTGTTTGTAAAAAAAAAAAAGAATCCGAACTGCAGAAACGATTAAAACGGAACTACAAGAAAAAGAGACAGTGTCAAATGGATGATGAATATCTGAAGTTATTTTTGTTAAAAGTTTTTACAAGCTATTACATCATTAGGTATATGATTCTAAAATTCTGATTTGTCTCTCAAGTTTGTATTACATAAAGACTAGGGATGCACCGATACCGATACCAGTATCGGGTATCGGTCCGATACCATGTGCGTTTACTCGTACTCGTACTCATAAAAGGGCTCCGATACTACAGGACCCGATACCAGTTTCATTTCATTTCATTGACTATGTAAGAGTTCAAATGTAAAACATTTTATTTTTTTGTACAAGTTTGGACATACTTTACAGATTACCAATAGTAATGTACTTTGTTTATTTATGTTTGAAGTGTCTAATGAAAATAAACAGTTTAAGTTAATTAGAATGATTTTTAAAAATATTAATTAGTACTTGTATCGGTACTTGGTATCGGCAAGTACTTTAATGTAAGTACTTGTACTTGTACTCGGTTTTCAAAAATCTGGTATCGGTGCATCCCTAATAAAGACCTTATTTAAAATATAGTAGATTTATTATAAAATGCACTCTTTTGAACATTTTTTTGTCAAAGAGCTTTTACGCAATCAACATATTATCCATTTTTGTCTAAGTAGATTTGTCTGAGTGTGCACACACTCAAGCCTGTGTCCGCCTGGAGTGATTAGATCATCCATTTATTGCTTTACTGCCATGGCTGATGGAGGTGAACAATTTAAAGGTCTTCAAGAAGACATGTATCATTAAGGTGGATTTCCAGTTCTGTCCAGCAGCCAATCATGCAGATAATGTTGGTATTTTCATCACCATGATACCAAGTGACACCTAGATTAACAAGCATTTGGAGCACGGTTGACTTGGAGAGACTTTAATGTCCAAATGATGAGTTTTAGAGTTGGATGACATATAAGATGTGGCCGTCATCAGAATGGAGTTCAGAGCAACTAAATTTAAAACCTCTTATATACTTGCAGAATGAACATTGTTTTGAATGGCGTTAATATTTAGAGCCTGCACAAACTAAAATTTATGAACATTATGCTAAAAAATATATATCTAAAAAGGAAACAGATGAGATGGAAACAATGTCAGTGTGCACGACAATGTTTTTATCATTAGGTCTAGCGGTATATTCCAAACGAGTGTCTGAATGTTTCTAATCAGCATGGTTGCCATCATCCATGACAGCAATAAAAGCACAGAGATCTTGCGGGAAAATAAAAAGCTCCTGTAAAATAAAACGCACAATTTAATGACCATCTGTTGGTTGTGCGTGCAAACCTTGATGCAACGTGCTTTGTGAATGATCAAAGGCAGCGTCCGTATCGAGAGCGCTTCACCTCAGGAAGCACACCAGGAAATTAACAAGCTGCCCAGCACAGATCCATTTTCCATGTAGCTGGGCTCTTTTGATTCCCTAACTGGTCTCGGTATAGGACAGACCATTGGAAAATTGGGAGTAAACCGATCTCAAAAAGATACACAAGCCTTGGCCTGAAAAATAGGAGGCTGCTAACTAAATACAAACTTAAAAGCTTTAAAATCAATTGTCAGATAGCCCAGTTGAAGGATCTGTGCAAAAGTATTATTATTATTCTTTGTAGCCTACCATTGCCATGTCTGTAGCGCTGCTGAGTTGCTTTAAGAGTCTACCTCTCCGTTGAGGGACGTGTGCCAAATGACCAATCAGCACTTAAAAGAAGCATGCACAAACAGAGGCACGCCGATGTCCTCAGACAGGCGTTCCAAAACACAGGGCTCTTATCTTTTCAAGGCTCAGTAAATAAAACCGTTAACAGCTGAGCCACACTACAGCTTGCAGAGAACTTGTGGGTTTCCTGCCTGAGCCATGAATTATACAGAATACATAGAAACAGACGCACACGCACACATATATGTCAGACACAAACTCATGTTAGTGCTCATAAGTGGCTATGAAGCCTCAAAGGGATGGCAAAACAAAAAATACTCCACCGGTTTATAGCTCGTGCTTTGGGAATTTACCATATGGCATGACGAATGTCAGGTGGCTCCAAAGAAATAGCTGCAAAACACTCTCAAACTACGCAATGCTAGAATAATTTACATACACACTCCTTAGGCTGAAACTGTAATTGGTGCAATGTTTGGTCGTCTTTTACGGTTCCAACTCTCTTTTCTTTTATCTCCTGTTAATTATTCCTCCTTTTTTACTGCCTGTTTTTTTCCAGTCAGTAAAACTCAGTTCCGTGTTCAACATGCTGAAGAGACACATGTCCACAGAACAAATTTGCTACTTTGTTAGTGTTCACAGCTCATTTGGCCATGTTTTGGCATTCTGGTATTGTCATGCTGAGGGTTTTCTCTACTGCCCACTAAGACGGGTTGGGGTGGGGGATGCGTTCCAGGCACCGACAGCTGAAGCTCGTATTCACACTCTATCCTGTAGTATTTTCTTCAGGCTTATTGTTTTATGCTATGCAAACCATTGTCTGAAAACAGCCTTTGTAGCGTTTGTGCCGGCTTTATATCGTATGCATTTGATAAAAGCTTAAGATGGATTTTAAATAAGTGACAGGTGATGACAAGACTGACAAAAACGGCTTAAGAGATAGTATTACGGTCAACTGGTTCCTTGCCAACTCATCTCTTACCTTCATCTTGACTCGTCACGGGGGTCAAATAACACTTTTGAGGCCCAAACTGCACTGCAGCTGTGTCCTCTTTGTTGTGTCTCTGCCTCAAAGATCATCCAACACTCACATGTCAGGCTCTTCAGCCATTATCCCCTGCCCCAAAACACTGTGATGACTAAAGAAGCTTGAGAAAGTGTCAGTGTGGTGTTGGTCACATGTAAGGCCATGGAGGTTGAGAGAAGGGACGTGGACTTGTTTGTGGTTTCACAGGTGGAGCTCGTTGATAGTGGGAAGGTCCCAGCTGGTCTCAAACATCAAAACCCCACAACCTAACAGCAGTCCTTCCACCCGCAGACTGTAAACACAATGGCTCCCCCAAGGCATGGAGCTGATTGCCATTTCATCAGGACAAGAGTCAGCAGAGAGGAGCTCAGTTTCCCACCATTTGATGAACTATTTATCTTTGTCGTGCATGAGAGGCCCTGAATAAAAGGAGTGGCAAGCGGTGTGTTTATCAGGGACTTAGAAAGCATTCCCAGTAATACTGGACAGTCAGTACCACACAAGAGTCTCGAGGAAAAAAAGCTTAATTAAAGCTTTGTGAAAACAATGTCTTCATACCACCCCCCCGTAAGGCTCATCCTCATTATTACTGCTAAGTAGGCTCCTCCATCAAATATGGCATGTGCTAATGTGAGTCTCACAGTGGAGAGCAAACGTGTTTCAGTGTGCTCAAATAACTTGCTGCACTCTCTTTCTAGCAAACAAGTCTGCACATGTTTGCCACAAAAATACACTAGAATTAAGTATTTTATTAATAAAGGTGGTAGTGCGCTGAACTGAGACTGTTTGAGACAAGCATGCAAATAAAAATGCAAGAAAACCTTGAACAAAATTAAACTTTTTTGTTTGTTTTGAGCAACGACCGGCAAGCCATGCAGCCATGTTTTGAACAGCCAGTTATTAAAAATCGTGGCTTACTTTTGCTTACTTTGTATACACGGCTTTCAAATCTGTATTGTGCACATTATTTTGTTGCCCTCTACTGACCACATGGTACCTGCTTCATATCCACATGACAGCAACCCTCCTGTTCATGATTTAATCTACTGGGGTACTTTTTCTAATGAAAATGAGCAAATTTGAACACGTTCTATTCATGTCCTGATGCATGCTCAATAATCCATGTAGATAGATCTAACAAAGTTAAGTCAGGTTATCTGGATGAATTCTTCTTTGTTGATACGTTGTCTTTTATCCAAAATACTTCATCAGTCTGAAGCCAAAGAAAACTGAAGAAAGACTGAATAAGACTTATGACTGAAGAAGACTTGAAGTACCGGTATGTAGGAAAAAAAAGACGAAACACATCAACAAAGAAGAATCCGTCCAGAGGACGTGACTTAACCTTGCTAGATTTTGTATTACTGTAATACTTATCATTGTGGTTTTAGAATCTGAAGATTCAAAGCTGTAGTCGTTGTTGCTCGTTTCAAGAGAGCTCATGTGCACGTGTCAACAAGAAGCTCTTGCAACAGCTGAAGAACATCCGCAACAAAATCAAGAACGTTTTAAGACACTTGCAACAACTCTATTTTAGGAGACAATTTGTTGCAAAAGTTCAACATGTTCACAATGCAAGAGACGATTATGGTACAAGCCTCTGGGACTGGGACTCGTGCAAGAAAATTGTGACACCCCTCCCCCAACAAAGTTTTCAAGACAATTTGGAGACCGTAGCCGTGTTTCCATCTATTTTCATTTCGAATTTTGAGCTAATTTTTGAAATCTCGCAAAAATGTAAATACAAATTAATGCGGATCAGAAGTGTTTCCATCAACTGGCTTAAAAGTGCATCTACCGGGCCACGCACAGCGTCATTACGTCAGACGTCAGCGTCATTACGTCAGCGTTACGCATGTCTACAGTAAACAGGAAGTAGCGGTTGAAAACAGAACCCGGCCACACATCTCGTCAAAATGGAGAGAATATTTCAGGTATGTGTTGCTATCGGGCAAGTTGTATTTATTCTGTCATGCCAACTAGTTTTAGCGATGTTACATGTTGTCCGGAGCGGAAACAGCTGAACGTCACGTGACGTGAATGTTCGCTACGGCAGAACTGAGTCGGCAAATCTGTTTCCATCTGTCGTTAGGGGCCAAGATGGTGTAGTGGCAGAGAATCGAATCGGACTTGTTATTCGAAGGACCCAGGTTCGAACCCCGGCCACGGCACACCATCTTGGGATGTCTATGAGTGCACATCTATTTTCCCAGCTCCCCGAGCGCGACTACGCTGCTCATTGCACCACCTGGTGGTGGTTGGGTTAAATGCAGAAGACCAATTTCGTCTGTCAAGTATGGGAACATACACAGATGACAAATGTGACAAATTATTATTATTATTATTTTGCGCATCTGCTCATTTTCGAAGATCCCAAAAAAACATCTCAAGCGAGCGTATAAACTTTTTGGCGAATTTGAGGAAGTAAATTCGCATTTTTCCGTTTCCATTAAGCTTTTCTGCTGCGATACTTCAAAATGCGCATCTAGAAACCTTGATGGAAACACGGCTTGTGACATGCTCCTGAGTCAATTGTGTCCGCGTGTGTTTAATGAATGCTCTTTCTCTCTGTACAGCTGAGGAAAAGGACCAATCTCCACCTGCTGGACGAGCGAGTGAGGCCAGAGAAGATGTTGGTCTGATGGTAGACGGTTCTTGTTCTCCTGCCTCGCTTCCACTCCGGCCACTGATTATTGCACCTTGTCTCAGTTGTTGTTGTGGTTGTTGAGCTTTTTGTTATTTTTGGGACTGTGTAGTCTAGGTTTTTTTGTTTGTTTTTGGTTGTAGGGTAAGTCCCTGGGTTATAGGGCGAGGGGAGCAGCCCGAATCCGACGGCCAATTGTTGGTTGGTTTTGGGCTTCTCCCTCTTTTTGTTTGTTTTAACCAGGCCTCCCAGTCTGCATTCATGTTCAAAGGATTTAATGACAATTAAAACTTTGTCAAACTGAAAAATTGTCTGGGCTTCATATGTTGTGTGTCCTGTCTTTTCCTAGACTTATCAGGACCGTAACAGAGACACCACTGTCAAACACTGTTCACCAACTACCACCAAGAGTCACAGCACAGTGAGATACTGGTTGTATCTGTTCGAATAAGCATAAGATTCTAAGTTTATATAGCATTTTCAGTTCAGTTTTAATGAAGGTATAATTTGTTGGTATAAATGAACAGATTGGCATAAGATTTGTAGCTGAATCAGGCCTTGTACACACGTAGCCTGGTGTTTGAAAAAACGAATATCTGCGCAAAAAAATATTGTTGTACATACATGTTCGGATAGAGAAAATGATTGTCTACATGAACCCAGTGATTTTCACCACAGAGCGTTGTAAAGAATATGCCCAACCCATAGGAGGCAGTGTAGTGCAAAGGTGAAACGTTTATCAGCCAATCACAACCCTTCAAAGCAACCACAACTTCCTGTTAGTATTGAATCATGGCGCCTGGAGGTTCGTTTGTGTGGACAGACCGCAAGGTTGAACTACTATTAAATACCGTGTTGGAGTACAAAGTTAATAAAATGCAGGAAAATGTCAACTGGGAATCATGTCAGAGCAGGTATGTTGACATTTTAGCACTTTTTTTAGAGCATTACCCAACGAAGTGACATGTGTCGTCAGCGCAAATCTTCGGTTCAGAAAGAGGAGAATTCTCAAATCTCCACTTTGGTCAGAGTTTTTGTTATTATTTGTTTATAGTTACATCAGCCGGAGTTCACGTGAGGATGGGCCAAACCGCATGATAAACTATTCGGTTTTCCTGATATCCGGCTACATGTGTACAAGGCCTCAGTTTCCAACTTTTGGTTTTAGTCATTTTTTGGTCAAAGTGAAACACTGAGTACGTACATCTCACTCCCCATCCCACTTACTTACTACCTATATACAGTACTGTACTTACATACTTACTCTGCATTTCAATGATTCATGCCACCTTATTCTTCACTCACTGTTTTTCGCCCTTCTTGCTCTTTATGAATAGCCCCCTTCCACTGTTTCCACCTTTATAAGAGATTTCACAGCTCTCCTTAGAGATTTGTCAGCACACACAAACTGCATCTGCAGTGTGTGGGTGATAATGAAGTGTCTGGGAAAAGAGGATTAGGTGGAGTGGCAGGAACCATCCCTGTAGTATAAACGCTCATCTCTCCCTCAGGAAGGACACATGGAGCGTCTTTCACCTCAGTCCAACTGCCTGTCTCTGTGTTACTCTCAGCTAGCATACTAGGACGGCTGCTGTGGTACTCAGGAGGCAAAAGTGGGAGAGTTAACACAACGACAGGCCCTGCTCCGAAGGGACACTTGGCACTTCATCCTGTGACACCCGTCTGTTTATTTTGCACAGTCAGGCTGCGAGCGGCATAACAGACACTGGAAAAAGTGAAGATCTTCACCAAGGGAACAGGCAAATGCAGAAGGAAATGTACATGGTGAGAAAGAAAGAAACAAAAGATGATAAACTCCTCCTCCTTCCTGTGTTCTGAGGAGAAAAAAAAACTGATGACAGCCGTCCTCTGGAGCTTGCTCTGCCCTCCTTGGGCCTTCCATGTAGGCGAGCGGCCTGTCACACAGCTAACTAGGGTGTCCCCTGAGAGGTGCCAAAATCCTGACAGTTTGGTTCTACTTGGCAAAAGGTTGTTGTAGCAAGTCAGTTGCCGCACATTGTTAAGGAAGTGCCACTAATCAAGCACCAACAGGAGCTTTGAAGATGATCACATGAATGTGTTACTTCCTTTACTTCCACGGCTGGTTTTAAAAACCATTTATCAGTAGAGTCACACACAAACATAAAATCTATCTACCTCCCCAAGCACATTTATTGTATGCACTCATCAGCAGTTAGAGTTCTGTGTATTTGTACGTTTTTTTTTTTTATAATGCACAGTGATTAGTTTACTAAAACAAAACAGAAAAATAGGCATTGTGCAGTGCACATATGTGCCTCATGTTTAAATTAAAAAGAGCCAAGTTGTTTTCTTCCTAAAATTAAGGAATTATTACACATACAATCTGAACTTAATGTCTGTGCACATTATGTGTGAATGCTGAGTACTGAATGACTGCTGGTTTGTTAAAGTTGCTGAAATTGAGATGTTTAAGCATTGCACAAAGTGCACACCCAAAGGCCAAAAAAAAAAAAAAAACAATAGCTAAAAGAAGGAAAATGTACCTAAAACATACTAGCCAAAAGTAGCAAAATACTATGCAAAATGTACATGTAGCAAAAGGCTAGTTAAAAAATGACTGCAGAAAAGGTTAG
>JBBPBX010040265.1:0-14447 GCA_038048925.1 Garcialebias charrua
GTAAAAACAATTATTTGTTTGCTAAAAATTATAGCTGACGTTATAGCACAAGGGTTCCTGAGCTTAACCGTTCCTTAATAAATTCACGAAATGGTCAAATCTGCTGGATTTAAATTGTTTCAGTTTGACGTCTTCCAAACGGTCGCGTGCGCTACGAAAATAAATTATAAATAAATCGAAATTTATCTCAAATGTCTTATACAGGTCAATAGTTTGTAAATGAAACCCATATAATTACACTCTGTAAGCTAAAAAAATATCCGCCAAGTGGTTTATGAGCTATTTATCTAAATACTGTAGTAGGTATCAGTTTACGGTAGCTAACCGCTAACAACGATGCTAAAAGAACAATTTCTTTTATCTCAAACATCTCATAAAGCTAGTCACTTGTAAATGTCCATACAGTGATTACATTCTGTAAGTTTCATAAAAATCTGTCCTGTGGTTCTTGACTTATCTTGCTAACAAACAGCCAACAAACAGTATTTACCTCCAGAGCAGGAGGCCGGGCAGCGACAGAGTCAGTCCGAGCAGAGGAGGCTTTTTTCGGACACATGAGCTGGAAACGGTCGGTGGACTCTCTGGAAGTGTCCCCTAACGGACAAAAGTGGTACTGCACCATTTTTTTGCCAACATGAAAAACGGTCATATCTGAGCCAAAAATTTGTCTAAAAATATGGGGAAAAATCCATAAATATGTTGCTTCGCCGTATAAGTCGCAGGACATGCAAATTAGTAAAGAAAACAGTGACTTATACGCCGAAAAGTACGGTAATATACAGTATATGACTTTAGCTCCAGAGCTAATATGTATGATGTTAGCTCTAGAGCTAATATGCATGACGTTAGCGGCAAAGCTAATATGCATGATAGCAGGCATGTCAGTTGTTTACAACGAGTCTCCTCTTTTGTCTTCCTAACTCCATCCATCCATCCATCCATCTTCTTCCGCTTATCCGGGGTCGGGTCGCGGGGGTAGCAGCCTAAGTAGGGAGGCCCAGACTTCCCTCTCCCCAGCCACTTGGAGCAGCTCCTCCGGGGGAATCCCAAGGCGTTCCCAGGCCAGCCGAGAAACATAGTCCCTCCAGCGCGTCCTGGGTCTTCCTCTGGGTCTCCTCCCGGTGGGACATGCCCGGAACACCTCACCAGGGAGGCGTCCAGGAGGCATCCTAACCAGATGCCCGAGCCACCTCAACTGGCTCCTCTCGATGTGGAGAAGCAGCGGCTCTACTCCGAGTCCCTCCCGGATGACTGAGCTTCTCACCCTATCTCTAAGGGAGAGTCCAGCCACCCTGCGGAGAAAACTCATTTCAGCCGCTTGTATCCGAGATCTTGTTCTTTCGGTCATAACCCAAAGCTCATGACCATAGATGAGGGTGGGAACGTAGATCGATCGGTAAATTGAGAGCTTTGCCTTTTGACTCAGCTCTCTCTTCACCACGACAGACCGGTACAGCGCCCGCTTCACTGCGGACGCTGCACCTATCCGCCTATCGATCTCACGCTCCAGTTTTCCCTCATTCGTGAACAAGATCCCGAGATACTTAAACTCCTCCACTTGGGGCAGGACCTCCTCCCCGACCCGGAGAGGGCATGCTACCCTTTTCCGGCTCAAGACCATGGCCTCGGATTTGGAGGAACTGATCCTCATCCCGGCCGCATCACACTCGGCTGCAAACCGCTCCAGTGAAAGTTGTAAATCACGAACTGATGAAGCCAGTAGGACCACATCATCTGCAAAAAACAGAGAAGCGATTCTAAGGTCACCAAAACGGATCCTCTCAACACCTTGGCTGCGCCTAGAAATTCTGTCCATAAAAGTTATGAACAGAATCGGTGACAAAGGGCAACCTTGGCGGAGTCCAACTCTCACCGGAAACGAGCCTGACTTACTGCCGGCAATGCGGACCAAGCTCTGACACCGGTCGTACAGGGACCTAACAGCCCTTATCAAAGGGCCTGGTACCCCATACTCCCGGAGTACCCCCCACAGAACCCCCCGAGGGACGCGGTCGAATGCCTTCTCCAAGTCCACAAAGCACATGTAAACTGGTTGGGCAAACTCCCACGCACCCTCCAGGACCCTGCTGAGGGTGTAGAGCTGGTCCAGTGTTCCACGACCAGGACGAAAACCACACTGCTCCTCCTGAATCCGAGGTTCGACTATCCGACGGACCCTCCTCTCCAGAACCCCTGAATAGACCTTACCAGGGAGGCTTAAGAGTGTGATCCCCCTATAGTTGGAACACACCCTACGGTCCCCCTTTTTGAATAGGGGAACCACCACCCCAGTCTGCCAATCCAAGGGAACTGCCCCCGATGTCCATGCGATATTGCAGAGTCGCGTAAGCCAACACAACCCTACAACTCTTGTTTTTTTAAATTCAGATTTATTTTTTAACCTAATCTTAATGTTATTTAATGCTCTGTGCATATGTTCAATCCAATTTAGTTTATTTATATAGCGCCAAATCGCAACAAAGTTGTCTCAGGGCACTTTACTGGAACATTCACATACCGGTACATAGAAAAAACAATTTGTGAAGTTCTCTATCTAAGGAAGCCAGCAGACAAGATGAATCTTGGCTTAGTTGCAGTCTTCCTGAGCATGCACAGTGGCAACAGTGGAAAGGAAAACTCCTTTAATTAATTAATTAATTAATTAATTTCGTTTAATGAAAAGACTAAAAGGAAACGGTACAAATAATTGGATTGGCCTTTCTTCAACCTTGAGCTGCTTGCTGCAACATTTTAAAGTCTGTGGTGTTTGCTGAAGCCGTTGGACTATCCTGGTGCCCAAGCCTCGTTCAAATCACCTTCCCTACTTCATAGCCTGAGGCCTCTTCCAACCGTCCTTCTCAATCAACCAAGCCCCTGCTCTGCAGCCTGAGTGGAGACCTGCGCTGTTTACCTCGCTCTGCAGCCTGGGGCCTGCTCTGTCTACCCCACCCCACAATATCAGGCTCGGTTCATCTGTCCTGTTCTGCGGACCGTTGTGTCCACCCAGTGCTGCTGCATTCTTTTGTTGCTCCACTCTGCATCTGGTTGTTCTACTGCCTGGAATCATCACCTGCCCTGTGTGATCAAGCTACTCTTCACCAGCCTTATTACAGTAGATGGCCTCATTCAACTCTGCAGTACAGTAGGTGGTCTTCACCAGCCTTTGAGCAACTAGATCCTACCAGCCTGTGGCTGCATGCTGCCTTCTCATCATAGTCAATCTAGTCAACATTGAGGCCTTCTGCGAGGATCTTCAACATCATACTGAGGCCTGTGCTATTGACAGAGCATTCTTTCTCAGCCAACCGTTTTCATTCAACCTTTACCTATACAGGTTAGTCCCACTGAGCCTCAAGGACTCATTTACAAGAGAGACCTGAATTGTTGATTTCCTCTGATTGTCCTGATTAGACATGATTTACTCTACATCAGTTTACAAATTGCTGAGAGTTGTGAACAATGGCTTTTCCTACCTCTTTATCTCTTCTCTTGACCGTGTGGAGCTTGGGAACAAGCATTTAGGTTGAATGAATGTGGGACAATGCTCATAGTGGTACTTGTGCTGGATCTGTATTACATTCAGTACAACCACCAATTCATTTCACCCAGGACACGAACTTGTCATTGCGTGTGTCTAGAGATTTGTTTCATTTTCAAAGCCTGTTAGTGCTACAAAATGTTATGCTTCTTGGGAAAGCCAGCATCACTTATTGAAAGATGCATCAGTCTCTTTGTGCTTCGTCGCAAGGCAGAGGCTGTTGATTCTTTTCTAATGACTTTTGTCCGGGAATGTGCGGCCTAACCCTGGTCCTGATTTTCAATATGTCCAGACTCCCTCTGACTTTAACTCCTTGTCTGGTTTTAAAATTGTTTATCTTAATATCCATAGCTTACTTTCTAAGATGGACTCGGTTAGAATCTGGGTTGATTCAACAGATGCCGATATTGTTGTAATCTCTGAAACTTGGTTGACCAAGTCTATAACTGATACAGACATAGACGTTGCTGGATATAATGTTTATTGCACTGATAGACTTAGAAAATGTGGTGGTGTTACTATTTATGTTAAATTAAGATCCAAGATGGTGTAGTGGCAGGGCTTCCGACTTGGGACCTGAAGGACCCAGGTTCGAACCCCGGCCACTACACACCTTGGGGTGTCTATGAGTGCACACCTATTTCCCCAGCTCCCCGGGCGCTTTCTATGGCTGTCCACTGCACCACCTGGTGGTGGTTGGGTTAAATGCAGAGACGAATTTCGTCTATGTATGGGAAACATACACAGATGACAAAAATGGACATTATTATTATTATTTTCAGGCAGTTTTCAGTGATCTCTGCCATTTATTTAGGAAAGGAGAACACGATTGAGACGTTTGATGTAAAGATCTATGTTTCATGATATGTAGGACAGAGAAAGTGGGATGATGTTATTGCAGGGCCTCGCTGCTTGGAAGTGATGTTTCAAAGTTCCTTTAACTTGGAGGAAGTGAACATCCCATCTGGCAAGTCAAGCAAAGTACATTCTTCATTTTAAATCACTCAACCCATCATTAATAGGCCTTGAGAGGAGAGGCAATGTTCAAATAAATGATGCAATGGCATCTCGGTGGATATATGAGCTCGGCTCAGTCTGACACTGTGAAGTTCCGTTTTGGAGCGAGGTGGAACCAACGCTCATGGTGAGGTCATGGTTTCTTCAAGGATGAGGACATGCGAACAGCTGTAGCCGTTGACCTTGTCCTCTGGCCCTGGCTGAAGCAGCAGTGCTCAGACAGTTTAAAACACAAAACGCCTCTTTGGCACCCACTGCTTACATCACCGCAGGCAATAAAAAAATGAGCAGAATGTGTTTGCTAGGGGGTAAACAAGTATGGTGTCAACTGGATATTGGACATACAAACCCCAAAAGAGGCTTTTCTGAGAAAAACAAACTCCCCTTCATTTAAGCACTCGCCATCAGTAGCTTCATCCTGACCAGAATAACCTGAATCATTGTGGAACCATTTAGGATGGAAAGAGTTCTCCCTCTTGCTGTGCATCCCACTTCTAAACCTTGTCTGCCCTCGCACGAAACCCCTCCGTCAGCATTTTGAGAAATGCAAACACACACTCATGAACACGCAGAGTCCAGATGGCCTCCAGATGTCTAAATGGGGAGAGATATAAATAGGTTAACAATGCTAAGGAGGGGAATCACGAGTTATGGCACATTATACGTTTGTCAACAAACTAATATACAGCAATCTATAGCAACGGCCCAGACAGGCAAAGACCTTGTCTAACTTTTGACTGTGATTTATGACCTTGACTTTGAAGAAGAGGTGATGGAAAGTGTACACAACACTGTCTAGTGGGGATGCAAATGTGTCAATTCCGAGGTGTATCTGTACTACGATGGCCCCAAGGTGTAAATGAACAACATTTAAAAAAACAGAATTACATTTGGAAAAACACAACAAAAACACAACAACATTTGAAAAAAACGGAATTACATTTGAAAAAACAGAATTACATTTGGAAAAACACAACAAAAACACAACAACATTTGAAAAAAACTGAATTACATTTAAAAAAACAGAATTACATTTGGAAAAACACAACAAAAACACAACAACATTTGAAAAAAACGGAATTACATTTGAAAAAACAGAATTACATTTGGAAAAACACAACAAAAACACAACAACATTTGAAAAAAACGGAATTACATTTAAAAAAACAGAATTACATTTGGAAAAACACAACAAAAACACAACAACATTTGAAAAAAACGGAATTACATTTGAAAAAACAGAATTACATTTGAAAAAACGGAATTACATTAAGCCAAACCGTAAGTGGCCAAAGCGGAAGTAGGAAAAAACCAAATTACATTAAGACAACTTTTTTTCCCCGTTTTTTCAAATGTTGTGTTTTTGTTGTTTTTGTTGTGTTTTTTCAAATGTAATTCCGTTTTTTTCTAATGTAATTTAGTTTTTTCAAATGTTGTTGTGTTTTTGTTGTGTTTTTCCAAATGTAATTCTGTTTTTTTTCTAATGTGATTCGGGCCACTTCCGCTTTGGCCACTTCCGGTTTGGCTTAAAGACCGTGTAAAGTGAATTTCAACATTTTCTTCAATAAACATTATAAATGTCGTAATTGTAATCTTGTAAATGAGTAAAAAGTCTCAAAATTGTAGCTCAATTAATTTTGGAGTTATAGATCAAACTGTGTATAAACACATTTCTCTTTCAGGATTTTTTAGGCGTGGTTTAAATGTGACCGCGTTTCGTCACGCGGTCACAAGCCCCACCCCCTGCAGCTCCAGCCGTTATAAATGCGTTCTTCGGTGGAGCCGTTCACTCGCTACCGACCGTCTCCCTCCAGTACTGGCGTGCTGCTGGAGCGACCACATGCCACCTGCACCTCCGCGCACCTCCGCCCCCCCCCCCCCGCGCGCGCGCGCGTGTGTGTGGCGATCAGACCCCGCATGCATGTGACCGGGTCGCGCGCGCGCGTGTGTGTGTGTGAGTGAGAGGCGATCAGACCCCGCATGCGATGTGACCGGGTCGCGCGCGCGCGTGTGTGTGTGTGTGTGTGGGGCGATCAGACCCCGCATGCGATGTGACCGGGTCGCGCGCGCGCGCGTGTGTGTGTGTGTGTGTGTGTGGCGATCAGACCCCGCATGCGATGTGACCGGTTCGGACCGCGAGTCCGCTCATCTTCTAAAATAGCGCTGATTATAACAGCGGAGTTATGTGTCCTCAACTTTAAAAACATAACCAGAGTTGTTAGTGCACTAAAAACAGCGTAACTCTTGGAAAAAGGAGCTGCTGGAAGCCAGAACTCAGATAAAAACAGAGCAGGTGGATCTCTGCTTCCCCCGTATGCCTCCCCACACAGCTCAGCTCTGAAGGGGGCTGGACATGGCGCAGTACTGCGCTGAAACCACGCCCACGTGCGACACGCCCCCAGCGTTCTAGAGCAAGGCAAAATCATGTATTTTCATGATTTTTGACACTTAATTTTATAAGGAAAACAATGTTTTTAATCAGTCAGATTTATATGGGTGATTAATAACACATATTTATGCCATGTGACAAACTAAAAACACAAATTTAATTTCACTTTACACGGTCTTTAATGTAATTTGTTTTTTTCTACTTCCGCTTTGGCCACTTCCGGTTTGGCTTAATGTAATACCGTTTTTTCAAATGTAATTTTGTTTTTCAAATGTAATTCCGTTTTTTCAAATGTAATTCCGTTTTTTCAAATGTTGTTTTGTTTTTGTTGTTTTTGTTGTGTTTTTCCAAATGTAATTCCGTTTTTTCAAATGTAATTCCGTTTTTTCAAATGTTGTTTTGTTTTTGTTGTTTTTGTTGTGTTTTTCCAAATGTAATTCTGTTTTTTTAAATGTTGTTCATTTACACCTTGGGGCCACTGTACCGAACCACCTCAACTGGCTCCTCTTGATGTGGAGGAGCAGCAGTTCTACTTCAAGTCTCTCCCAGATAACTGAAGTTCTCATCCTATCTCTAAAGGGTGAAGCAGAGCTCCGCGCTGGAGTGAGCGCCGCGCCACGCCGTGTCAGCGCCGTGCGAGCGCCGCTGCACAAGCCTTTGAACGCTCGCACGAACGCGCCAAGCTCAATTTTTACGACCGCTCACGCGCGCGCGTTGTCTCACAATAAACTGCCCTGGTGGCGGACTGTTTTGTATGAGACACAAATGTATTAAATATCCCTTCTTCATCGCTGATCGGACTTTTCTTTTGTTTTTTTGCCAAAAGTCAAGTGATCGCTTGAAGCGGTCACCATTCACTTCCTCCTCCGATGAGGAGGAATGAATGAACTTGTCACAAGTGAACTAAACTCATGTCCAACGTGGATACGCCAGCTTCTAAATATTTCCTGGTGGGCTGTGGGCTGCAGGAGCAGCGTTCCCTGTTTTTATTTTATTTATTTTAACTTTTTATTAACATATAAACACAGAAAAACGCTGCGCAGCCTGTGGCTTTTCTCACCACTCACAGACCTGTCAATCATTTCAGTAGGCGTGTCAGCAAATGACCAATCAGCGACCTCAGTTTGTCCTGTAGGTAAACGGTCCGTGTATCTTTTGGTCATTGGATTTTGGTTTTCAAAACAAAATCGAAAATCGAAAAACGGATGGTTTTTTGTTTTTTCGTTTCAAAAACAAATAATGAAAATCGAAAAACGGATGTTTTTTTGTTTTTCCGTTTTTAAAACGAAATTAGAAAAACGGAATTGCTAAAAATAAAAAAAGGGGAACGTTTTGGTTTTTGATTAAACCAAAGACGAGCTTTTATTTTGTTAATTGAACACGGGCGTTTATGGCGGAACCGGAAATAAACTCCCGGTGCTGTGCGAATTTCTGTTCCCCCGTGAGAATCTGAGCTGCGTGAAGCTGACACTCCACCCACGTCAAACCAGCACTTGAGCACTAACCATTCATACTATTTACTTTAATTTTTGACGTGTGTGAGGTGTCAGCTTGACGCAGCTGAGAATCTGTTCCCCCTGTGTCGGGAGCGCGCACTGCAACCCTGTGTCGGGAGCGCGCACTGCACCCGAGAGGCAAATCCGACCGTGTTCAAGGCGCATCTGAAAGATCTCTGTGAAACGAGTCCACACACTATCTTGTCACGGTTATAACTCATTTTAATACTCCTGATGATAAATAAATAAATATAAACCCTCCACTAACAAAATAAACCTGGTCTTGTGTGGGGTGTTATAACCTACAGGTTTTTTTTAAATAGCTGACAGAATCTAGATTTGGTCATGTAACCTGCCAAATACAAATTTTAATAACTTCCTGCAAAGATAAGTGTAGCTTTCTGGTAGGCTAAATCTCGTTCAAATTAAAAATGACTGGAGAAAAATTATTTCTAGCTGCTATTTTTGTTAGTTAATGTCTGTTTTTTCCATTATTTGAGAGAAAAAATGATTTTAGAAATAACAAAGTCAGAGAATTTTATTGTCATTTGCATCACATGTGGTACATGTGATGAAACGAGATTATGTACACAGGGTCCCAGTTACATCCAACAATAAAATGTAAAAGAAGAACAGTAATAACATCTAAGATATGAACTAAGAAAAACATCAACTAAAAATACACTAAATAAAAAATACACGCAGCACTAATATCATAGAAAACCATTACTCCACACAGCAGCTGTGTGAGCAGATGTGCACAATGAACATAGCAACATGAAACAGATCAGCAGCAACATGAAACAGATCAGCAGCAACATGAAACAGATCAGCAGCAACATGAAACAGATCAGCAGCAACATGAAACAGATCAGCAGCAACATGAAACAGATCAGCAGCAACATGAAACAGATCAGCAGCAACATGAAACAGATCAGCAGCAACATGAAACAGATCAGCAGCAACATGAAACAGATCAGCAGCAACATGAAACAGATCAGCAGCAACATGAAACAGATCAGCAGCAACATGAAACAGATCAGCAGCAACATGAAACAGATCAGCAGCAACATGAAACAGATCAGCAGCAACATGAAACAGATCAGCAGCAACATGAAACAGATCAGCAGCAACATGAAACAGATCAGCAGCAACATGAAACAGATCAGCAGCAACATGAAACAGATCAGCAGCAACATGAAACAGATCAGCAGCAACATGAAACAGATCAGCAGCAACATGAAACAGATCAGCAGCAACATGAAACAGATCAGCAGCAACATGATGTGATATTTCACAGTGATTATTCTGGTTATTTATTCATGAGTCTAACAGCCTCAGGGTAGAAGCTGTTCCTCAGTCTAGTGGTTCTACACTTGATGCTCCTCAACCTCCTTCCTAAGGGGAGTGGGGCAAAGAGTGTGTGTGCTGGGTGAGTGAGGTCCTTCATGATGCAGGTGGCTCTCTTCCTGCATCTGGAGGTGTAAATGTCTGTGATGGTGGGGAGACTGACTCCAACATCTTCTGTGCAGCCTTCACCACTCTCTGTAGAGCTTTTCTTTCTGCAGCTGTGCAGCCTCCATGCCACACGTTGATGCTGGAGCACAGGATGCTCTCCACTGCACACCTGTAGAAGGAGGTGAGAACTGGGCTACTCAGACCAGCTCGTCTCAGCCGTCTGAGGAAGTAGAGTCTCTGATGACCTTTCTTGATCAGGCTGGTGGTGTTGTTGCTCCAGCTGAGGTTATCATTCAAGTGTACACCCAAGTACTTGTAGCTGGAGACCACTTCCACTGCAGATCCTCTTATGTTCAGTGGGGTGTGGGTGTGTTTGTTCCTGTGAAGTGGATACATATTTTTTTTAAATCTATTATAAAAAGCAGTGTTTGAGTTGTTACACTGTTTAATATATAATTGTCAGATTCACTCACATGTTGTCGTAACTGATGGTAAGGCTGGTGCACCTCTCTTAAGACCCTACCGACTCTGGTTTCTCCAGCATGTATCCCAATAGATGACAAGTATCCCGTCATAAATTTCTGTCCGTAGGATGGTCCTGTCTAACACACACAAATGTAAAATGTTATCTGATGTACTGCGGTCAAACCAGTCAACATTAGTTCTCTCTTAAAGATTTGTGTGGCTCATACATGGTGCATTACAATAAGAGAAACAGAAAGTGCCCCTGCAGTCAAAAAACAATGAGAGAAAATGAGATGCATACAGTATTTATAAACAATATACAATTATGCCATACTTATTACTTTCACATACCTATAATATATCAAGAATAAATATGTCAGTTTTAGATTTTGTATAAAAGAGCAAAGTCAAAGTACCTCAAAATGCTTATTTCAGTTTGCTTATGACCTCTATTCAAAATTCACATTTCATGTTCAGTGTTACAAAGAAGAAGTTAATATTTATTTGTTTGATGGCTGTTACTATTTTTTCCTGAAAAGGTGTTTACGATATATATACAGTATATATATATATGTGTGTGTGTGTGTATGTATGTGTGTAAGCATATATACACACACACTTTTGTTCAATCAATCAACATTTTCAATAGAAGTTATAGATAAGCAAACTGAAATTAGCATTTTGAAGTACTTTGAATTGCTGTTTACCCCAAAATCTAAATTAAAACTATGACATATTTATTCTGGATGTATTATAGGTACGTGAAGGTAATAGGTACGAGATAAATGTACATTGTTAATAATTATGCCTCTCTCATTATTTTATATATTTTTTGGCCTGCAAGAGGACCCCTGCTGGTCCATTACTGTAACGCACCATGTTTACACAATGCTTAGAGAAAGCTAACGTCAGCTAGCTTGTATTTACAAGTTTCGCTCATTTTATCGCAGTATATTGTCCATAAACTTTGGTACATACTTGGAAAACTGAAGAAAGTACAGCACGTTCCAAATCGGCGTCCAACTCGTTGTTGTGTCTTCGCAAGTTTTGCTCCATACAAAACCTTCTGACACTCATTACCGAGTAATGTGGAGCTCCATGGCGACGCAAAACATTACTGATTTCAGAGTGTGGTTTCCTCTCTCAAAAAGTTCGATAATCAATGCAGAAAACGGTTCAAGTGCAGCCATTGCCATTTAGGAATGTTTTGTTTTTATTCCGTCTTCATCTGCTGTAAAAAATATATATATTTGGCGACTTCCGGTACGTCATTTCCGGTATCGCTACAAATTAAAACGACAACCGTATTTACGCAAAAACCAAATCGCACCCTTTTTTTATTTTTAGCAATTCCGTTTTTCTAATTTCGTTTTAAAAACGGAAAAACAAAAAAACATCCGTTTTTCGATTTTCATTATTTGTTTTTGAAACGAAAAAACAAAAAACCATCCGTTTTTCGATTTTCGATTTTGTTTTGAAAACCAAAATCCAATGACCAAAAGATACACGGACCGTAAACGCTCCCGAGCAGCTGCTCACACTGAGCTCTGCTGTGATCAGCCTGCGCGCAGCACGCGCGCGTCGAGCGGCGCTGGCAACAACGCGGAGGTCTGCCTCGCCCTTAAGGGTATGCGTATCATGTGTCATTAAATTATCTAAAGTCGATCAGAAATCATGGTCTGGGCAAGCAAATACCTTGTATAACATTTGGCCTTGATTTGTGACCATGACCTTGGAGAACTGGCCTTTTTGTATGTGCAGGAGTAGCAGTTCTATTCTCAGTCTCTCCTGGAGGACTTCTTGTCTCCACAATCTCAGTGTTGTTGTTTTTTTTTTTGTTTTTTTGGTGATGATCAAGAGTTCATGCGTGAAGATAGGAAGGATAAGTGTTATTTGAAAGAAAATGTTTTCAGACTACTGAAAGTCAGGGCAAGTCCTTGTTTGGTGATGCTTCCTGGAATAAGTCTTGTCAAATGTATAAATGACAGAAACTGGCAAAAAATATATTACACTAGCAAAATCTTACAATTACAGGGGGTCCCCGACTTACGAGCGAGTTCCGTTACTACGAGTATCTTGTAAGACGAAAATTCGTATGTCGGAACCCGAAACACGTGTTGCTCGTATGTCCGGATTTTCGGTCGTAAGTCGGAAAATTTATGCTAGCGCTACTACGAACACTCGTTTTTCATCACAAATGTTCATACTAGTTCATAAACATGCTCAGAAACTTGTTTCCAAACGGTTAGCTAACACACTTTCATCTAAAAACACATAAAAGTGCTGTATTTTTTGTATGTTCTTTACAAATTTACTGCTCGTTCGCCAGCTCGTAAGTCCGGAACCTCGTATGTCAGGGCGCTCGTAAGTCGGGGACCACCTGTATACTCGTATGTCTGTAGAACCAAATTTAAAGTTAATATTTGATCTACTGAGCTGACCCAACAGTTATTGGACAACTCTAACTGATTCATTTTGCATAAAGCTCAACAAACGTGCATTATTGCTAAGAAACGTCAGTCATATCACTGAGAAGCGATGGCTTGATGTAGTCATGAAGATTGATATGATTAATTTGAACCTCGTGTTTTCTGACGTGTTGAGAGAGAACAAAGTGACAGGAGCTGAGGACAGACCGAGGTAGGATTCTTCCATTTTTCTTTGATGTGGCGAGACAAATATGGAGTGAAACAGACAAACTGCCAGCTGAAAGTCGTCTGGGTAACATTTTGTCCCTCTCTGAACAGATGTGGTGCAGTTAATGAGTCTGACTGGCAGCACTGAAAAGTAAAAGTTGGAGATTAGAAGAAAGGGGGGGATGGGACGAGGATAAAATGTACCTTTTCCAGGTTAAAACTAGAAGGAAATACTGGTAACTTTTCAAGATTAAAATAAATGTTAAAAGTTGCTGCCAGCAATGGGTCCATTGGAGAACATCTCATTGGTGAATGGACTAGTTGGGTCGGTCGATGGGTGGGTTGGTTGGGTCAGTTGATGGGTGGGTTGGTTGGGTTGGTCAGTGGGGGGGTCGGTTTGTTGGTTGATCAGTCAGTCTGTTGGTGAGTGGGTCAGATGGTTTGTCAGTCACTTGGTGAGGGGGTTGGTCAGTCGGTTTGTGCGTGGGACGGTTTGTCGGAAGGTTGGGTCTGTGGGTCGATTTGTCAGTCGGTATGTTTGTCAGTCAGTGGGTCAGTTGGTGATTGTGTTTGTTGGTCGATTGGGTTGGTTGGTCAGTGCGTGGGTGGGAGGGTTGTAGTTGAGTGGATTGGTTGTGTTGGTCGATAGGTGGATTGGTGTGGTCAGTCGGTGTGTCGGTTTGTCGGTTGATCAGTCAGTCTGTTGGTGAGTGGGTCAGATGGTTTGTCAGTCACTTGGTGAGGGGGTTGGTCAGTCGGTTTGTGCGTGGGACGGTTTGTCGGAAGGTTGGGTCGGTGGGTCGATTTGTCAGTCGGTATGTTTGTCAGTCAGTGGGTCGGTTGGTGATTGTGTTTGTTGGTCAATTGGGTTGGTTGGTCAGTGATGGGTGGGTGTCAGTTGATGGGGTGGGTTGGTTGAGTCAGTTGATGGGTGGGTTGGTTGGGTCAGTTGATGGGTGGGTTGGTTGGGTCAGTTGATGGGTGGGTTGGTTGGGTTGGTCAGTGGGGGGGTCGGTTTGTTGGTTGATCAGTCAGTCTGTTGGTGAGTGGGTCAGATGGTTTGTCAGTCACTTGGTGAGGGGATTGGTCAGTCGGTTTGTGCGTGGGACGGTTTGTCGGAAGGTTGGGTCGGTGGGTCGATTTGTCAGTTGGTATGTTTGTCAGTCAGTGGGTCGGTTGGTGATTGTGTTTGTTGGTCGATTGGGTTGGTTGGTCAGTGCGTGGGTGGGAGGGTTGTAGTTGAGTGGATTGGTTGTGTTGGTCGATAGGTGGATTGGTTGGGTCAGTCGGTGTGTCGGTTTGTCGGTTGATCAGTCAGTCTGTTGGTGAGTGGGTCAGATGGTTTGTCAGTCACTTGGTGAGGGGGTTGGTCAGTCGGTTTGTGCGTGGGACGGTTTGTCGGAAGGTTGGGTCGTTGGGTCGATTTGTGAGTCGGTATGTTAGTTCAT
>JBBPBX010040265.1:15212-29457 GCA_038048925.1 Garcialebias charrua
AACCACCGCAAACGGTGTGCATGCGTCCTTAATCGCACATAAGCCTGCTCGACGCAGGGTTTCGGTCGTTTGGATGTGATCTTTAAGACTAATGCGTTGCATCCATCGGAGCATTTTCATGTCGGTTCGGTGAAGTTGCTGTTCTTGTTTTGTTGTCATTGGCCATGTTTCTGCGCCATACAACAGCACGGGACGTATCACTGAGCCATAGAGTCTTGAACGTAGGAGTAGTGGGATGTTGCGCCGCATCAGCATAGAAGCGAGTAGATGTTAGAATAGATGCTATTCATCAAATTTGTGACGTGCTGAGAGGCAGAGGGCTCTGGTCTCTTTAATAGCGGACTATTTAAAACCCGACGAATTTATCAATCTATGTGAAGATTTGAGTTATTTGTCTTCATTTTGGGAAGTAGAAAATAGTTTGGGTGATGGAACAAGAAACAACAGGATCTAGTTTAGGTCTGATGCTGTATCAGACTTACCTTCATGTCGAGCAGCTCACACGCGCACACCGTGACAAGCCCAGAGCTCTGCCCGGTGTTACGTCACAGATGGTGCGTTCGTGTGTAATCGGTTTTCCCACGATTAAACACGGCTTGAAGTTCAAAATCACTTTTAAAGCAAAATTAAAGTGATTTATCATTTTGTTTGCAAAAAGGAACATATTTAAATGTTAATATATATATATATTTTGAGCAATTTTATGAATAGTAAAAAACCATGTCAGTGGACCTTTAAATTCTGCAATCTTTGGAAATTTGAGAACAAATTGTAAATTATTTACCAGTGAGAGAGACTGAGTGAACTAAGTTTGTGGAAGGTTGCAAAACATTTGGAAAGTTTAGACAACTCAAAGGCTGTACTGTAGTAAAATCTTCAATGGTTATTTTCCAAGATTTACCGAAAAGGCTAAACCGCTGTTCTTTTTTTAAATTATGAATATTTTATTTAAAACTGTTGAGTAACAGGAATAGTAATGTCTGCTTTAATGATTAATTAATTAAGTCTCTGAAGGAAAGATAATTAAACGTGATTGCAGATGTTTAGGGAAACCTCTACATAGCCATCATGTCTATCATTGTCTCTGGCATTTTAAAGCAGACATTCTTGGCATTTAGGCCCGTTCAAAAGTCTGGACTGGTGAACACCCTGCACTGCATATTTTTCAGTGAAATCGCAAAAAACAAAACCACATGGCAGAGTTTTATTTATTTTTTTGTTTTACTTTTTCTGAAAACCTCCCCAGTGGAAGGTTTGGAAGAATATTCTAAAAACACCTTAATTTTTCACTGTCATCTGTGTTGTGGTTGAAGCTTCGACATGCCTTTAAAAGTATGTAGACATAATGAGTGTGGATGAAGCTTCAGAGGGAATCTAGGTGGTTTTTATTGATGACTATTATATATACATAATCGTGAACACATTTAAAAACTCTAATTTAAAATGGAATGCAGCCAATGGTGGTAGAAGTGGTCCAGTTGGGTGGCCTCAGGATTCTGATTCTACTGTTCGGATGATGTGGTCCTGTTGGTGTTGGTGTCACTGGAGCGGTTAAAAGTTGTGTTTTGAAGTGGATGAGATGAGGATCAGCACCTCCAAATTTGAGGCCATTGCCCTCAGTCGAAAAATATATATACTGTACAGTACTGTTCTCTCTGTGTTGGACGTAAGGTGCTGGCTGGAGTGGAGGATTTCAAGTATCTCAGGGCTGTGTTCACGAGTGAGTGAAGAATAGAGCGTGAGATTGACAGATGGATTGGTGCAGCTTTTGCAGTATTGTATACCGTATTTTCCGCCTGATAGGTCGCTCCTTTCTAGTCGCATTGTCCAATTATTGGCAATGAATTGGAAAAATCCATAAACGTGTCGCACCTTTATATAAGTCGCATCTATTATGCGTCACCGCTACGCGACGCGTCAGCGCGTCATTTGCCCTGCTGAAAATGGCGGCTGCAGAAGCATGCACGGAAGGACTTTTAACAAGATTAACACGGTAAAAACAATTATTTGTCTGCTGAAAATTATAGCAAAGATGTGTCTTAGCTTAACCGTTCCTTAATAAATTCACGTAATGGTCAAATCTGCTGGATTTAAATTGTTTCGCTTTGACGTCTTCCAAACGGTCGCGCGCGCTGCGAAAATAAATTATAAATAAATCTAATTTTATCTCAAACAACTCCAACAGCTCGGGCCGTGGCTTTGGCGCAGCGGTTAAGAGCACGGCCCATGTTTGAGGCTAGCCCTCACTGTGGTGTCGCGGGTTCACATCCCAGTCCCGACGACTTTTCCACAAAGTCTCCCCCTCACTTGCCCTGTTTTGCCCTCATCCTCCTCAACAAAAATTGGCCACTAGAGCCGCAAAAACACACACAAAAAAAAAACCTCCAACAGCTCACAGTTTGTAAATGACCACACAGTAATTACTTTCTGTAAGTTTGATCAAAATCTGTCCTGTAATTCATGAGTTATAAGATAAATAGTACCCGGAAAAACAACGAAGCTAAACGCGACACATTTACGTTCCTAAAACATCTAATTTTATCTCAAACAATTCCAACAGCTAACAGCTTGTAAATGACCACCAAGTAATTACTTTATGTAAGTTTGATCAAAATCTGTCCTGTAATTCACGAGTTCTTTAGATAAATAGTACCCATTTACGGTAAATACGGAGCTAAGCTAACACTGAGCTAACAGTGGTTTATACATCCAGAGCAGGAGGCCGGGCAGCGACAGAGTGAGTCCGACCAAAGGAGGCTGCCGTCGGATACATGAGGTGGGAACGGTCGTGTACCCCAGCGGCCGAAAGTGGTACTGCACAATTTTTTGCCAAAATGAAAAACGGTCATATCTGAGCCAAAAATTGGTCTAAAAATATGGGGGAAACTCCATAAACAAGTCTCACCTCTCTATAAGTTGCAGGGCATGCAAATTAGGCAAAAAGGTGCGACTTATATTCCGGAAAATACGGTACTCTGTGCCGGTCCATTGTGGTGAAGAAGGAGCTGAGCTGCTAGAAGAAGCACTCTTTTTACCATTGGTCTACGTTCCTACCCTGACCTATTGTCAGAAATCCAAGTAGTGCTCGAAAGAAGGACATTGTGGATAAAAGCGGTCTAGATGTTTTTCTCTGCAGGGTAGCTGGACTTTCCCTAAGAGATAGGGTGAGAAGTTACGTTCTCCAGGAGAGACTCCAGGAGGAGTAGAGATACTGCTCCTCCACATCCAGGGGAGCTAGTTGAGGAGTTTCAGACAACTGGTAATAACGATTCCTGGACGCATCCATAGGGAGGTTTTCTTGGCATGTACAACTGGAACGAGACCATGGGGATAACCAAGGACACACTGGAGAGATTTCTGGACTTCCCTGTTCCGCTCGCCCTCGAGGTCTGATTCCAGAACAAGAGGAAGATAGCAAACGATAACGTGGTCAACAAAGTTCATGCTCAATCATCCAGGTAACAAATCCAATAATTCTCAGTCGGGTCATCTGGACAGTTTATTTTATTTTTTATAGACGTGCCGCCCTCTATCCAGAGGGATTCATCAATCAGAGGAGTTCCAGTAAACTGTTTCCCCACCAAGCAGTAAACTCCTTAAGTGGACCAACCAGTTTGATGGAGCTAAGATGGTTTAACTAGGTCGCTTTCTCCAAGTGATCTTATATCACGCAATACGTTAAAATTGGGGTGTTTCTTAAATCTCGAAGGTTCATACGAAGTGATGAGATTATGTCATGTTTAGCTCTGGAACAAAGGCAGCAGTTTTTTTACGAGGTATGACGAGCACCGCTTCCATTAAACTGCTTCCGTGACTCTTCATGCGGACGTAGCGCAGATTAAACACAATGTGGGTGTATTGATATTGGCTCAGCGTGTGAGAAAAAGGAAGCCGCTCCTGTCACCAGGGGTGATGCGTACTGCATGGATGTTTTCACATTTGTGTGTGTGTTGGACCCCTGAAAGAGCTTCCTGACTGCTCCTAAAGCAATCACTCAAAAAAAAAGGAGGACCCTCCCTTCCGAGCTTTCCACTCCTTCGCTCACGGGCGCACCCAGACATCACTGTTCCTGCTGCTCCGGGGATGGACAGCCCTTTCTGGGCAGTGCACGCTGATCGTTCCCCTGTGATATTCCGTCACGGTTCTTCCTCTGGAGCGAGCCCGCTAAAGCGAGTGTCGTATTGAAAACATCAGTTGCGTGTGGTTCGTGCACACATGTGGCCTCCTGTCCCACTGGGCCGCTGACAGGAAGCGGATCGGGAAATAATCAGTCGTGAAGTGTGCACAACCTTTAGTTCCTAATGATTTCCTTTGAAGAGCCCGGTTGGAGCAGGATCCCTGACAAATTTTCAGTTTGTTAAACACACAAGTCTGAAGCTAACGCTCAAAGAGCTCAGTTCACTGAAACCCAAGTGTATTAATCTTCGACCACCCCAATTATTTCACGAAACTATACTTTTAAGCAATATTTAAAAAATAGACAGCGTTATTTCATCAAATGAAAGAGTGGTCAGTTTACATATACATGTATATGGTGGGTGGCCATCTTGGATTTTGACATGATGACCCAATTTTTGATAGGGACATTCCTTACACGAAGATGTAGCCACACACAAAAATGAAAGTCAGTACCTCGCTTATTTTTCAAGTTACAGGTAGTCCCCGACTTACGAGCGAGTTCCGTTACTACGAGTCGCTCGTAACACGAAATGTGTTGAGACTGGTCGTGGGGGCAGGAGAGGGGTAGGAGCAGGGAGGAGGGACCGGAAAAAGAGAGACGAAGAAGAAGGGTCCGTGAGTGTGTTGTTGTTAGCAGGCAGCTAGCAGTGGGTTCGCTCGCGTGTGTACCGCGTTTTCTGTTGAGGCGTGAGCTGCAGCCTCGGTAATAGCAGCTCGTCCCTGTTTCTGAATAAACCCCGTTTGGCTGGACTCCGTCTGCTGTGTTGGCGTCATTGTCGGAACACGAAACACGTGTCGCTCGTAAGTCCGGATTTTCAGTCGTAAGTCTGAAAATTTATGCTAGCGCTACTACGAAAACTCGTTTTTCAACACAAACGTACATACTAGTTCATAAACATGCTCAGAAACTTGTTTACAAACTGTTAGCTAACACACTTTCATCTAAAAACACATACCAGTGCTGTATTTTCTGTATGTTCTGTACAACTTTACTGTTCGTTAGTCAGCTCGTAAGTCCGGAACCTCGTATGTCGATGCGCTCGTAAGTCGGGGACTACCTGTATCATGTTCACAACATGCATGAATGGATGGGGAGGGGGGAGCTGAGATACATCTGTGTTGTGTGCTGTTTGAAGGAAAAATTTTCAAGCAATTCAATTCAATTCAATTCAAAAATACTTTATTAATCCCCAAGGGAAATTAAATGTCATTGTAACTCATTACTATATCCTCATTTCGTTAAGAGATGTTATAGATACTGATGGCTGTAGGCAGGAAGGTCCATCCTGCAGTGGATCTGAAGAAACTGGCCACAGATGCTGCCCAATCCATCCACCCAGACTTGGCTGGCTTCTCTGTTCACCCGAGCTTCAGGACCACCTGAATTCTGGGCTGAGCTCCTCCCAGAGAGATGGCCACTCCTTCCAGCAGCCTACCGAGCTCTTTGTCGTTGCGGACAGCCGGGCGAGGGACGATCCCTGTCACGAGCCGTGATGCGGAGTTTTTGTGTTTCCTGCCAGTTCCAGGATCTCATTGATCAGGCACTTGAGCGCACCTGGCAGGGAGACGGGAATGCATCCATGGTGCCTCCTTTTCAACTCATTTGAGATTTGGGGCTGTGGTTTAGATATTATTTGAGCATTTGAGATGTTAATCAGCTGATCCTGATTGTAGAAAACCACCTTGTTGTTATGGTTACCCATCCTAACAAATGTCCAAAACTAAAAGAGTTTCAGTAAAAATCCTTCCAGCTGTGCAGCATCTGATACCAGAGGAAACAACCATCCAAAAAAGTGACTTGCATCCAGACAAAGAGGAATTAAAAGTTTCCAAAAGCAATATCTCTGAATGAGTGTAACAGAGCTACTCCGACGTGTAACCACCCTGAGCGGTGCAATTGTAGAACTCGATGGGGGTAGTGTTTATGTTTATGTTTGTTTATTAAATTTGTTAATTTTTTTACAAAAGAAACAATACAAGACAATGCCATAAATGATAATGTACAAAATATTAAAAAAATGAAAGGTAGCAGAAAGAAGAATAAATCTTATTATATCTGCCCCTTTTTTCGAACAATCAAATTAAACAATAATAATCTTCAACCAACAGTACAAAATGACTAACTCTTTCTAATTTTCAAAGTCAAAGTCAACTTTATTGTCAGAACTGCAATATGTACAGGACATACACAGGATTGAAATTGCGTTTCTCTCAGTCCCTCGGTGCAACAGTAACCATTTAAACACTAAAACACTGAAACATTTAATAAACATAAGCATAAAATAGTAAAAGTGTAACACTGTCCTGAGTTTTTGCATAGTAGTATAAAAGTATGAAAATTTACACCAACACTAAAACACTAAACATTTAATGAACATAAGCATAAAATGAAATAATAAAAGTGTAATACTGTCCTGAGTTTTTGCATAGTAGTATAAAAAGTATAAAAAGTATATCTATAAAATAAACTGAAGGTTCTAGCATTGACATTTGCAAAGAGTGGCAAAGCAGCATATGAGTTAATGTACACAGTATATGTATGAGGTAGTTGATGTTGGTATAGAGGCAAAGTGGCATATGCAGTAAGGCACATAAGGCACATCCTTAAATAAGGCTAGTCAGAGAATACTGTATATGTATCAGCAGTAGTGTAGATATAAAAGTAGTGTAAATGTAAACAGTAGTAATAAATGTAAACAGTAGTAATAAATGTAAACAGTATTAATAAATGTAAACAGTGAATGTAAACAGTAGTATGACTATAGGCAGTGATGTAATACAAACATTAGTGCAAATATGAGAAGTAGTGCAAACTGAATGAGCACATGAC
Source organism: Garcialebias charrua (assembly GCA_038048925.1). NCBI lineage: Eukaryota > Metazoa > Chordata > Actinopteri > Cyprinodontiformes > Rivulidae > Garcialebias > Garcialebias charrua. The sequence goes on from JBBPBX010040265.1 coordinate 22,222, forward strand.
CGAGAGTTTAGTGAATAACCCGTTTGATGACACAGAGTCCAGTGTTAAAATCTTTGTGTTGTGTGGTAATGTGTGAGAAAGTTTTTTGTGTTAAGGCAGTTCAAATGGGAGGGGAGGCAGAGCAGGCAGAGTGTTTAGCATTCTGACTGCCTGCACTGTAATAATTCTCATGTCTGTTAAACTTGCAAATGAAAGTTCACCTGCTGCCTTAAGAATGCATGTTAACTCAACTAGCATTTTATTTTTATTTCAACTCAGAAATTAAAGTCTTAAAAGTTGATAGTACTATATTGTTGTAGTCGTCTTAACATAGGGTTTTAAGTTGTTAAAGTTGATTTAACTTTTTAACCTTAGCTGTCTTAACTTGTTACTTTAAGTTAAATAAAACAATCTTTACACATCATCAGTAGAAGAAAATTGTTAATCGCTTGTTGTTTCAACTTAATACTCCAAGTTAAAACAATAAAATATTCATCATCCTCAATATAATGCACTTTCCTTAGTTAGTTGAACAAACATATATTTGTTCATTATTTTAACTCACTATTTTGAGTTTAAATAACTTAATATGCAATATAAAACTTTCCATTTCAAGTTTAGATAATTTAAATTCTAAATTTGTTTCAACTAATGTGATTATGACAGAACACACCAAATGCTAGCATTTATCAAAATTGCATTTATTACTTAAAACAGTTTTATAAACATTAACAACATACATCAACTTTCACATTCAAATAACAGTAGCCCAGTAAAATGGCAAAGTCAGTAGGCACATCTGATATGTGAGATGATTTTCTCTAAACTACCATTTTAAAGACTTTCAAAGTGAACACATCCTGAATGAATGAGTGTGTGTGTCAATGATTAAGAAGTCAAAACGTCCCTAAACTTTAACATCATATTTTAACAAACTGTGACCAAGTTTCAAATAACACATCAGCCCAGTAAAATGCCAAAGCTACCACTTAAAGGTTCAGTATGTAATTTCTGGAACACGCTGGAACTTAGGAAAATTTTTAACAGAGACACGTTTCTGGTCCCTCCCCCTCAGAGCCATATATGGCTCTGTTACACCTTGCTCTGCTGAAATTCAAATTCAAGCTCTGTTTTTATTGGCTGATTCAAATTCAAGCTCTGTTTTTATTGGCTGGTTAACGGCGGGTCACTGTGGCTTTTTAGAAATGCTTTTAGAGAAGCAAGGGGACAATAGTTTTTTTCAGAGATTACTTGTCTAAAATCAGTATGTCAGGAGGTAGTGACAGAGTGAAGAAATATGTTAAAAATATATTGTTAGAAAAGTTACATACAGCTCCTTTCATCTAAACTACGGTACCACCTTAAAGACCCACTGACATGATTTTTAAACTTTTCATAAATGGCTCAACATAAATATCTTGTATCATTCAACTATGTTCGTTTTTGCAAACAAACTTATAAATACAGGTAGTCCCCAACTTACGAGCGAGTTCCGTACCTACGGGCCGCTCGTATGTCGAAAATTCGTAAGTAGGATCACCAAAAAAAGTTTTTTTTGTAAATGAATAAATGTACAGTACTGTACAGTCACCAAGCACTTAGCCTATCCTAACACAGTTTTTAAAGATGAAGGAATGAGTTGAATTGTCTCCCTTTCACATAAAGGGAGCTAGCTCCCTTTATGTGAATGGAGCCTGCAGGGAGGAGGGAGACAATTCCACTCACTCCTTCATCTTTAAAAACTGTGTTAGGATAGGCTAAGTGCTTGGTGACTGTACAGTACTGTACATTTATCTATTTATTAAAAATATACTGTACAGTATATATATATATTTTTTAAATAGATAAATGTACAGTACAGTACTGTATAGTCACCAAGCACTTAGCCTATCCTAACACAGTTTTTAAAGATGAAGGAGTCAGTTGAATTGTCTCCCTCCTCCCCAGCAGGCTCCATTCACATAAAGGGAGCTATTTTCACTTTATGTGAAAGGGAGACAATTCAACTCACTCCTTCATCTTTAAAAACTGTTAGGATAGGCTAAGTGCTTGGTGACTGTACAGTACTGTACATGTATTCATTTATTAAAAATATATATATATATTTTTAATGAGATGCATATTCGTAAGTCTGGAACCTCGTATGTCAGAGTGCTCGTAAGTCGGGGACCCCCTGTATATTTAATTTTGATTTAAAATTGATTTTAAACTTTGTGCCGCGTTTATTCATGGGAAATCCGATTACACACAAATGCACCATCTGTGACGTAGTGTGGGGGCAGAGCCCTGGGCTTGTCAGTGTGCGTGTGTCTACTGCTCGCCAGCATATTGCGTTTTTTTTTTTTACATGAAAAATGCTGTTACGTTGTGTCGCATTTTGGTGTTCTAATATCATCAGTGAACAAGTGAGCCTTTTCACTTTCCCAAAAGATGAAATACTTCATCAAGAATGCAACAAAGCTGCACCCCTCGGACCCCCGCCTCGCTCCACCTGAAGGTAAGTCTCATACGGCTGCAGACCTAAATTAGATCCTGTTGTTTCTTGTTCCATCACCCAAACTATTTTCGGCTTCCCAAACTGAAGACAAATAACTCAAATCTTCACATAGATTGATAAATTAATCGGGTTTTAAATTGTCCGCTATTAAAGAGACCAGAGCCCTCTGCCCCACACTACGTCACAGATGGTGCATTCGCGTGTAATCGGATTTCCCATGAATAAACACGGTGCGAAGTTTAAAATCAATTTAAAATCAAAATTAAATATATTTATAAGTTTGTTTGCAAAAACGACCATAGTTGAATGATACAAGATATTTATGTTGAGCCATTTATGAACAGTTAAAAAATCATGTCAGTGGGTCTTTAAACACTTCCAATGGGAATGCATCCTAGAGTGTGTGTACCGGTATATTTCAGTCAGTGATTAGTCAAAACATTTGAACTTTTACACCATACATTATATAGATATAGATATTGGGTGGTTCTGCTGGTCAAACCTGGATCAGAGGGAACTGCTTAACACTTGAGGAAGAGAAGATGTTGAACCATGGATGAGGGGGCATGTGAGTCCATTAAGGTCTGGTCAGGTGCAGATGTTGTCCTGATGCTGCTCACTCAACAATGGAGGAGGGGGGCATGTGAGTCCAGAGGCAACATGTGAGTTCAGTTCAGTTCTGGTCCTGATGTTGGGTGCAGGATGATGAGGAGGGGCCTTTCAGTGATGACAAAGCAGCACAGCAGGGCAGACACTGTTCAGCAACACTGCAGGTCTGGCTGTAGAAATGAAGACAAGACATGTGCAAGTTAACATTACAGTAATAAAAAAAGAAAAGAAACAACAGACAAAAAAATGTTGTGCTTACTGTTATCCAAATGATGCAGAAAATAAGATAGAGCATGTCAGATCAGGTCAGGTGTCTTCCAGATGTGGCTGGAGTCAGTGTGATGAGGTGGATGCAGGAGACTGAGGGGGACATCACTGCAGGTGTCTGGCTGTAGAAATTAAGACAAGACATGTGCAGGTTAACATTAATAAAAATTAAAAAATGAAACGACAGACAAAAAAATGTTGTGCTTACTGTTATCCAAATGATGCAGAAAAGACGATGGAGCATGTCAGATCAGGTCAGGTGTCTTCCAGATGTGGCTGGAGTCAGTGTGATGGAGTGCAGGAGGCTGAGGGGGACATTGCTGCAGGTGTCTGGCTGTAGAAATGAAGACAGACATGTACAAGTTAAAGAAAACATTCTAAATTTAAAGTCACAAGAAATGTTTTTTTCTATACGGTACATCTTGTTTCCCACTCCTGCCTTTTTTCCCCTCTTTTTTTTTTTTAAATGTTGACTTATAAACCAAAGTTGAATCAAATCTCAAATTCCAAACTAGTCAACACATTGAATAACTTCAAGTTTTACTTTCCCCGCCTTTTTTCCTCTGCTTGTTTTAAAAAAGAGCTGTTAGAATAATCACTGGAAAACATTTTTGTCACCCTTCTAACACATTATTTAATCAACTGAAATTATTGAAGTTTCATGACTTGGTGGATCATAATATTTTATTAGTTATGTATAGAGCTCATAAAAATGAATTGCCTGAAAATATCCAAACACATTTTGTTAAACGGCAGAGCTGTTATAATCTCAAGGGAATTGAAACATTTGTTAAACCAAAATATAGAACCCGTTTGAAGAGTCGGTCAACCTCAATTCAAGGAATTGGATTGTGGAATGGTTTGGAGACTGAAGTAAAAAATGCAAAAACGATGATTACATTTAAGAGAATGATCAAAACTGGACTATTGCAAAAATATAAATGTCCTTGGCATTAATGAGGGTGGCTAACCTGAGTTCTTTAAATCAGTTGGTTACCAAATCTCAAATTCCAAACTAGTCAACATATCTCTACCTGTAAACTCTGAATCTATATCCCTTAATTAAACAACAAGTATAACACGGTAGAATAAACATATGCTTTAAAAAACATGAACAGTTTAATAAACAATTTGGAAACAACAGATCAGTCTTTTCACTTTACAATTAGATAAAATGATACGCTTTAACCCCTTAAACAAAAAAAGGAAACTAAAAAAAAAAAAACTAAAAAAGGAAATTAGCCGGCTGCTAATTAAAAATATAGTTCTGGTCGTTGCAGGCCTGATGCACTCGCGCTAATATTCCCCTTCAACCATGTCCCCGCTCACCTGAATACATCCGTCTCCCGGAGGTCAGTCTCGCCTCAGTCCGTCTGCTTCTGTCCGATGTCCTCCGCAGGGTGGAAGAATCCGTGCCACGGTCCTCTCTCTGCTGGCAAGCCGCCCGACAAGTCCCGCTAGCGATAGCCACTGAGCTAGCGACATTTTTAGCTAGCGACATAATGAACTGTTCTCCACGGGGTTGAACACCCTCGCAGCTTCGACATCCACAGCTCGGCGGGAGTCTTTGTCTACCCCCTCAACGGCACGGACAACAGTTCAGTGAAGTGTTCCTCCACGAAGACAGGCCCGTTTTTCAATGGAAAATAATGGCGTCCACCTTCGCGCTCTTTTTTCGTCTTCTTCCTCCTCGTCACTCCTCTCTCGCGCCCGGAAGCCCCTCCCGCGCCCGGAAGTACATCCTCCTCCCCAATCACCAAAATAAAATCCCAAACTATTAGCTATTATAGTTACATCGCTTTTTTTTACAAACAGTTATTAATACAAACAGTATTGAACGTACATTAAACTCCAAACACAGTATGTTTGCATGTTCCATAAACACAAAGGTTAAACACCATTTACTTATTCATTCAAAATAAAGGTGATTGATTGATTGATTATTCATTCATTCACTACTAACTTGAAATGAACTCAAACCACAGGGTTACACCATTACTGTATATATGTTGCTTTATGGTTCGATAGTTAAGTGATTTTTTTTTTCTTTTTTTCTTTTTTGTTAAATCACTTAAATATGACTGTTGTTTGATTTGATTGATTGTAAGAGGGGGCAGATAAAATAAGATTTTTTTTTCTTCTTACTGCTACCCTTCATTTTATTTATGTGTTGTATAGACATACTTTGTTATATGGTTTTGTGTTGTATTTTTTTTTTTCAAATTAATACAAATTTGAAATGAAAGAAAAAAAAGAAAAAAACTGATGACTTACAGACTCAAGTTCAATCAACACATACAAATATGACAAATTTCAAACCAATGGATAGCTATAAGTTCTACATCTTAAGACTCAGAAAGCTGAGTTCAAAATTCAAAACTTGTAAGAGCTCTTTGTGTTAAAGAGAAGTAGTAAGTGAAGATAACTAAATGAGGGTGTCACTTTTAACAGTGTGATGAACAGAGCTGTCTCTCAGTCTGCTGGTTCGAGCCTGGAGACTCCTCAGTCTCCTCCCTGATGGCAGCAGTCTGAAGCAGCTGTGTAGTGGGTGTGTGGGATCACCTGCCATGCAGTGGGCTTTCCGAGTGAGGCGTTTGCTGTGTAACGCCAAAAATACACTACACGCGTTGCAGCTCCGCCCCGCTCCGGTCCGACCTCCGCAGCAAATACGCACCCATTATAATCAATGAGATAAAGTACACTGGCTCCGCACGGCGGCGGTGAGCTGCGGCGAGCGGACGGCAGTCCGTCAAAATTAGAAAATTTTCTATTTCTGCCGGACGACGGAGCTGTGCCGGAGTCAACTTTTGAAGATTACGTCGCACCAACAGGAAAAGGAACGAGCACAACTTCCGTATTTACAAAATAAAATCACCACGGGCGGACTAATCCTAGCTCTATACGGATTTATTTGTACAAAAATGCTGTCAAACTATCATTTATGACTATTCTATGACTAAACTATTATATTTATGACTATGACTACACCTAATAACGCAATACAAGAAATAAATAAATAAAAAAGTATTTTATTCTGAAATGTAAACATCACTTCCTGTTGCTCAAACCATGTCCTGTCGCTTATTTACGAGAGAAGATCAAGGCAGCCTTTACTGTTGTTCTCCTTCTTCCACCGAATGAATTGTTTTGTTCTGACTTCATTATTTATCACTTGATTTATCGCGCAATCTCGCAATTCCCGCGCATGCGTCTTGGAGCGGCGCATCCATGCGGACCTGAGCTGAGCGGAGGCAGTGGACTTTGGACTCGCTCAGCTGCGACCTGCGGAGCGGAGCGGACACGGACCGCGTGTAGTGTATTTTTGGGGTAAGTCCTGCAGTGAGGGGAAGGAGGTGCCGACGATCTTCTCAGCTGCTCTCACGATGCGCTGGAGGCTCTTGCGGCAGGATGCAGTACATGCACCAAACCACACAGTGATGCAGCTGGTCAGGACACTTTCTATGGCACCTCTGTAGAAGGTGCACATGATGGGGGTTGAAGCTCCAGCCCTTTTCAGCTTGCGGAGAAAGTAGAGACGCTGGTGAGCCTTCTTGGCCAGTGATGCAGTGTTCCTGCTCCAGGACAGGTCCTTTGAGACGTGCACTCCCAGGAACTTGGTGCTGTCCACTCTCTCCACTGCGGTGCTGTTGATGGTCAGAGGGGCATGTTGGGCATCCCTCTTCCTGAAGTCCACAACAATCTCCTTTGTCTTCTCCACGTTGAGAGTGAGATTGTTGTGTCCGCACCACAAGGCCAGGCGGCTCACCTCGTTCCTGTAGTCCGTCTCATCGTTGTTGCTGATGAGACCTACCACTGTTGTGTCGTCCGCAAACTTGATGAAGTGGTTGGAGCTGTATGATGGTGTGCAGTCGTGTGTTAGCAGG
>JBBPBX010040266.1:0-13872 GCA_038048925.1 Garcialebias charrua
TTGGAAACATTTTACAAGTATCTCTTACTATCCTAAACTGACAGCACTGGCTGCAAAAATGTCCATGTTTGGGACCTACCTGTGAGCAAGTTTTCACTCAGGGGGGCCGCCAGGAATATTGGGCCCCATGAAAAAAAAAACCAATTGGGCCCCCCTGCACAGCTGCTTTTGCCACATCTCTAGAATCTAACTGATCCAGCAAAAGTTTTACATAAATAACATTAAAGGCTTGCTTCCTTTGGTCCAATACTGGTACTAGCACAATATTTACTGTTAGTGAATTGTACATGCAACCGTCTGCATAGAGTATGCAATTCACTATTTAAAGCAAGATTAAAAACTACACATAAAAATGCACTAAAAGCCATATATTAATCTCTATTTTTATTGCACAAATTCAAAACAAATGACAGTAAGCATATTTGTATGCTTAACTAAATATTCTAATCTGATCTACAAAATGTTGAACAAATGGGAGATAAAGTTAGGGAGGCCAGACTGAGATGGTTTGGACATGTCCAGAGGAGGGACAGTGGGTATATTGGTAGAAGGATGTTAGAAATGCAGCTGCCAGGAAAAAGACAAAGAGGGAGGCCAAAGAGGAGATGGATGCAATTAGAGAGGACATGAAAGTAGTTGGAGTGAGGACAGAGGATGCAGAGGACTAAAAATATGTGTATCTTATTATCTTTTGTTGAGTTAATAAATCTAAGATTTTGTCACTTCCGCCTCTTGGTTCAGTAATTTTAATGAAAAAGACCTGTCTGTGGTTGGATGGTGACGTGTGGTTCATAAAACTTGGGTTGCGAGCTCAGAGCCGCGATGACAGACAACAGACAGAGAAGAGAGGGAGGGAGCTGCGGGAGCAAAAAAAAAAAAAAAAAAGACGAGGAGCCCCGCCGCCGGCAGAGACACGACGAGCAAGCGTGGCGTGCGCATGTGTTCTGAACGCAAACACGCTTCAAATTATTGTTAGTTCATATATCTGCTCTCAAATCAGTGGTAACATACCAATGTTCCCTCTAATTTTTCACGTGTCTGGGCATACACACAAGCTCTCTGAGCACACTGAGGTGAGGACCACTATGAGCAACATCAGAAGTGCACACACGCAGTTCTGTAGATAACATACATTTATAATAATGCAGTAATCTACAGGTAATAAAGAATCATTTCACAAAGAATTGATCTTTATTCTTTATCTTGCAGCTAATGCATGCAGCTCAAAAACCAGTTTTATTTAACTACAGACTTTATTATTTTATTTGAATTAGACGTTTTAACCATTTAACTTTATTTATTCATGTTCCTCAGAGGGAAAATCAACCTTCTTAAACTGTCAGCCTCAAATAAATATACAGTATCTAATTTAGATGATTTTTATTTTAATGCTTGTAGGGGTTGTGTTTAAAATCTCCACATTACTGTATTATTTTTTTATTGACAAAATATTTATTTTACTGTAAGTTTTTAAAAAGTGTATTTTCTTCCTTGGTCCCTGGGTCAACATCTGCAGAGCTCAGAAATTGATGCTTGGTTCTGGACCTGCTCCTCTGCACACCTGGACTGGTTCTGTTCTTCCTCTTTATCACGTGACTTTATCGTGCACTGACCTCCATTCAACTTCTGCATCTTTTTCTTATTTTTCCTGCAGATTTGGTGCTTGACAAATAACTTCCTCCTTCAGAAAGGACGGGGATTGTTTATGTGTTCAGCGGTGTGTATGTGCATGTGTGTGTGTGTGCGAGAGTGTGCAGCTTCTCGCTGTAACGCGTTTGATATTTGACTTTATTCAGATAAAAGACGTGGTGTGGATTATTTATCATACCTCTGATTTTACTTGACCTAACAACGAGATTTAAAATCTGTAGTTTTAACACTAATTGACCCACGTACCTGTCCCAGTGTGACAAACTACGTGACTTCTGCATGATCTGACTGTGAAGCTGCATACAAACATGCTTGCTTATAAGACCCGCCTTCCTTTTAGTGATTGGTCAAAACAACGTGAGCTTCAATGTGATTGGATGTAATCGCTGTCCATCAATCATTTTAAGTTGAGGCGGACCTGCGGGCTGACGAGTTAAAGCAGCTAGGAACATACCATTTCATGCAGATACAGGGGGTGTTTGTTAAATATGAGGATGTTTGCTTTTTGGTCTGGGAGAGATAATATTTAAGTTTTACTGTTAAAACAAGTAAAAACAAAGCTACTGCCATTAATGTATTATTATCAGGGGCCAAAAACACCATGGAAAAAAAAGGCCAATCTCTGGGCCCCTGTCAGTCCAGGGCCCTTGGAATTGTACCAACTTTTACCCCCCATACGGCGCCCCTGTTTTCACTAACAAACATTAATAAAACAGCTACGTTCAAAGCTTAATTTGTGGGTTCACAGTTGCTTCCTAGATGTGAAAAATGGATTTAAAATTCATTCATTTCTAAATTTTGATGCATTTTTAACATGCAGGAAAGGGTTTTAACAAAACTGTTTTTTAATGTCCAGAGGCCCAGATTTAGCTTTTTTAGATTTTTCTACCTGGATTATTGAGCATGCATCAGGGTATTTAACAAAACAGTTTGTTGAATAAATGTTTTAAAACGTGCAATCACTGATCAGTTTTTTAATGTGTAATGCACTTAAATGTTAAACTGAGTAAAAGTGTAAAAGGACAATTAATTTAATGTTAATATTTTTTATAATTTATTTATCCTTTGCACTAATACAAAGAAAAAAGTGGACTTTTGGAATGAGTATTCTGGTCTGGCCCCCTTGAGATCAGATTAAGCTGTATGCGGCCCCCAGATCAAAATGAGTTTGACACCCCTGACTTAAAACAACAACAAGGTCAACCAAAGTGCTGTAAATATATATTATGTCATTATTATGTAAATATATATTATGTATAATATTATGTCAATAATATTATCTCACATTTTTTGTGTGTAGTGTGACGTGTAATGTGCACTGATCCAAAATATAACTATGATTATTCTAATTAAAGTAATAATACTGTCACAGAGTCTTACAGGTGAAATGTGATCCCAAGGTTTCTTGTTTTGATGTTACGTCTATTGGAGCATCCATAGGCTGCACAAAAGTCAGGCATCTTGTCAAAGAGTATTTCTGTAAAACACAAAGCAGTAATTAGTGTTGAACATACCAAACCGCTTGGAAATCATGTGCAGCTTTAGTTCAGTTAAAAACAAAGAGCTCCTAGTGATCTAAGAATGCTGGAAATATTTGGAATACTAGCTAGCCCTTAATCAAAGGCTCTTGTTAATAGTCTGCTAATAAATACAGTCATGATCAAGACAGTCATTTAGACAAAAGATTAGTTTGTTTTAAAATAGTTATTGGTGTAATAAAAACAGAATTTAAATTCTAGATTCTCGATGAGTGTGACACCCAAAACACGAATAAAACCTTTTAAAAAAGACGAAACTGCTGTCTGATTACCAAAGAAATCATAGCCACGTTAATAACGTTTTTAAAAACATAAACCGTTTGTAAATCCGTCAAGATTACAGCGAGTTAAGCGTATTTTTGTTTGTATAAATCCCTCACCTCCATACGGTTTCCACAGCTGCAGCTAATGTTGCTGTCTGTGGCAAGATGGCTGCCGCTTGACGACGCCGCTGACTCCTCCTCAGCTTATCTAGTGTATATATCTATGTCTTTAACCCCTGCCCGATTTTAATTCGCTCGTGACAAATTCCATTTCCTCATTTCTGTCAGTGGAGGTCTGGAGGAAAAAGCGATCACTTGACTTTTGGCAAAAAAACAAAAGAAAAGTCCAGAGCAGGGATGAAGAAGGGGGATTTAATACATTTGTGTCACATAAAAAACAGTTTTGCATCGCTTTGCAATTATTTAAACGAGAACCTGCGCGGCCGCTGCAGGCTCGCTGTGGCTGACAGGCAGGGGCGTGGGTTAGGGCGGGGGCGTGGGTTAGGAGCGTGAGAAGTTAGAAGCTCTGTTTTTATTGGCTGGTTATAAACTCTGTTTTTATTGGCTGGTTAACCGCGGGGCGCTTTGGTTTTTATAAATGCTTTTATTACCACCGGGAGACGCCAGAGGACTATAGTTTTTTTCAGAGATTACCGGTCAAACATCAATCTATCATGAAATAGTGGCAGAGTGAAGAAGTACATGTATGTTTAAAAAATAAGTTACTGATCCTTTAAGTCTGGTCCCCTGGACAGGTTAAAAAACAAAAAATTGTAGAAACGTTTCTTCTTTCCTCCAAAAGACTTCTTCTTCAGTCTGAGGAGCTCAGTCTTATAAACAGCACCTTCTCATAGTGGATCAATCAGTTTGATTGGTTGTGATACTGAATATCACTCAGGACCCTGTGAATAACAAGCAACCACCATGGCACTAACGATCCATTGTTAGGCTGATGGTCCTCCTTGATCATGTGAGCAGCTGGTTCTGGATGTCAACAACGAACTGATTGATCCACGATAAGAAGGTGCTTATTTATTTTATTTATTTATTTATTTATTGTCAGGGGGTTAGGTTAAGGGTATGGTTTGGTTTAGGATCAGAGTGTTAGGTTTAGGCAACAAAATCCCTGGTTCAATTTAGGGTCAGACCGGAAGGTTAAAGGTCACGTCTACAAAAAAACAGGAAATAAAACCACATCGGTGATCCTTTATACTTGATTTAGCCTCTTGGGTGTTATAGTGTCCAGGTTCTGGATCCAGATCCTCTCTGCTCTCCTTCTCGGGGCTACAGACCACGTACTGGCCTTCACAAGTGTGGCCCATTCCACCCACGTAAAAGAAAATGCTGGACCAGAGCAGTGTGTGTTTCTCGTGTCCTCTGGATGTTGCATCTGTGCTGTGTGAATCTGGTCAGCATGGTATTGCCCGTCTCACCCACATATTGTGAGCAGCAAAGCTCACGTGATCGGATACACAGTTTTGGATCTTGCCTGTTTCTTCTGTTTCAAAGACCTCTTTGTTAAATTTATTTTGTACGCATTTTATTTGATGAAAAAAATCCTGGGCACCTCTGTTCTTCGGAGCAGTCAGAGGTTTTACTTTTGCATGGACCAGACGGTCCTTCAAGTTTTTGTTTCTTCTGTAGGCCGCAATAATCTTGCAATTTGTTACGTTTTTAGTTTCCTTCCTGGAATGTAACAAAGTTGTGTTTTACTTTTCTGACCAAATGTACTGCAGAAGTGGAGTACCGGTAGTTTAATTTGTCACAAAAGGCAAAATGGGGGTCACCAAGGTAGGTCTGAATTGCTGGAAGGTTTTCAAACACGTTCTCAGTAAGGACCTTGAGTGCCCTCTTGTGGACAAAGCTGAAAACAGCACCTTGGTGGTAAATTGAAAGTGTAAAAATACAGTGGAGTCCCAATAGTTGTGATTTTATTAATCCAGCATATGTGTGCTTCAGGTGATGGATGGTCTTATGTAATAAGGCGTGTGTGTCTGTTTTCTTAAAAAAGACTTTAACGTCCAGTCTGTGGCATGTTTGAAATTGTGTGCCTTTATATGTGGTCGTGTTCAAAAAGTCCACTGTTGTGTGATTTTTAGTGGCTTTGAGTTTTATGGAGGGATCATGAGTGTTCAGTGAGTCCAAGAAGTCCTCAAAGTCCCTCTCTGAGTGGGTCCAGACTCTCCAAATGTCATCTAGATACCTGCAGTGATGCAGAGGTTTCTTTTGACATTTATGTAAAGCTGCAGTTTCCCATTCTGTCATGAATATATTTGCATATGCAGGGGCAAACATTTTGCTCATGGCTGTGCCTTTGGTTTGTAGAAAAAAACTCCCATTAAATTCAAAATCATTTTTGGATTTATTTCCAGCAGATGAAGCAGCTCCTCGTCAGGTCTCTTGGTGTCGGGGTATGTTAGGCTGATTGGTGACTCTAAATTGACCCTAGGTGTGAGTGAGAGAGTGGATGGTTGTTTGGTGTGAGTGAGACAGGTCCCTCTTGTAAATGAGTCCCCGTGACTCAACGAGGCTAGCCTGTATAAATAAAGGTTGAATGAATGAATGAATGAATGTCTGGTAGTGCATTAACAGAGTACCCGATTAATCGAGATGTCGAGTCCTAAAACTTCTATTGAGGTATTTTTGTCCCTCTCAAGTACTCGTAGTGACATTATCACGTCGCATTGACGTCATTACGTCACATTTGACATGGTCCGCACCGAGCGCAGGGTAGTTTTTAGTAGACGCTACAAAATGGATTCCTTTGTGGGCACGGATGTTATGGAGCAGGCTCAGTCTTGTCAAAAAGGTAAAAGTTTATAATTTTATAAAATGCGCTACTCATTGAATCAACTACCTGTTGATTTTCGTTTCTCTGACCACCGTAGATTGTGACAGCAGGGGGCAGTGTTGCATTGCAGGTCACATATAACACGTTCAATCGACCGAACCACAAATCACAAACAAAAAAACAACAAATATTCGTCTCTAAACCTATTAAAAACCTATAAACACAATAATCTCTAAAAGTAAACCTAATTGCACAGCACTGCAGGCGGAGATGCGGCGTGGTGAACGCCCCACATGTTTTTAAGTTTCGTTTTTGATGTTACTTTCACTATGGCATTTTAATAATAATAATAATAATATGACTAGAAATAGTCGGACTCACCTCGACACATGGCTCTGGAACCAGTTTCCTTGAGAGGGGTTGGACACTCTTCCACTCTGGAGTTGCCCCTGGTGAGAGGCGCCGAGCAGGAGTGGGCATACTTGTTGCCCCCCATCTTGGTGCCTGTACGTTGGGGTTCACCCCGGTGAACGAGAGGGTAGCCTCCCTTCGCCTACGTGTGGGGGGACGGGCTCTGACTGTTGTTTGTGCCTATGCGCCAAACGGCAGCTCAGATACCCACCCTTTTTGGAGTCCTTGGAGGGGGTATTGGAGAGTGCGCCTCCTGGGGACTCCCTTGTTCTACTGGGGGACTTCAACGCTCACGTGGGCAATGACAGTGAGACCTGGAGGGGTGTGGTTGGGAGGAACGGCCCCCCTGATCTGAACCCGAGTGGTGTTCTGTTATTGGACTTCTGTGCTCGTCATGGATTGTCCATAACGAACACCATGTTCAGGCATAAGGGTGTACATATGTGCTCTTGGCACCAGGACACCCTAGGTCGCAGTTCGATGATCGACTTTGTTGTCGTCTCATCTGATCTGCGGCCGCATGTCCTGGACACTCGGGTGAAGAGAGGGGCGGAGCTGTCCACTGACCACTACCTGGTGGTGAGTTGGCTCCGATGGTGGGGGAGGATGCCGGTCAGACCTGGCAGACCCAAACGTATTGTGAGGGTCTGCTGGGAACGTCTGGCAGAGTCTCCCGTAAGACGGAGCTTTAACTCCCACCTCCGGGAGAGCTTTGAACACGTTCCGAGGGAGGCGGGGGACATTGAGTCCGAGTGGGCCATGTTCCGCGCCTCTATTGTCGAGGCAGCTTATCAGAGTTGTGGCCGCAAGGTTGTTGGTGCCTGTCGTGGTGAGGGATGCTGTCATGCTGAAGAAGGAGTCCTATTGGGCCTTTTTGGCCTGTGGGACCCCGGAAGCAGCAGATAGGTACCGACAGTCCAAGCGGCATGCGGCTCGGGTGGTTGCTGAGGCAAAAACTCGGGCGTGGGAGGAGTTCGGAGAGGCCATGGAGAATGACTTCCGTACGGCTTCGAGGCGATTCTGGTCCACCATCCGGCGTCTCAGGGGGGAAAGCGGTACGCGACCAACACCATTTATGGTGGGGATGGCGTGCTGTTGACCTCAACTCGGGATGTTGTGAGTCGGTGGGCGGAATACTTCGAAGACCTCCTCAATCCTACTGGCACGTCTTCCACTGAGGAAGCGGAGCCTGGGGACTTTGGGTCGGGCTCTCCAATCTCTGGTGCTGAGGTCACCGAGGTGGTTAAAAAGCTCCGCGGTGGCAGGGCTCCGGGGGTGGATGAGATTCGCCCCGAGTTCCTTAGGGCTCTGGATGTTGTGGGGTTGTGTTGGCTTACGCGACTCTGCAATATCGCGTGGACATCGGGGGCAGTTCCCTTGGATTGGCAGACTGGGGTGGTGGTTCCCCTATTCAAAAAGGGGGACCGTAGGATGTGTTCCAACTATAGGGGGATCACACTCTTAAGCCTCCCTGGTAAGGTCTATTCAGGGGTTCTGGAGAGGAGGGTCTGTCGGATAGTCGAACCTCGGATTCAGGAGGAGCAGTGTGGTTTTCGTGCTGGTCGTGGAACACTGGACCAGCTCTACACCCTCAGCAGGGTCCTGGAGGGCGCGTGGGAGTTTGCCCAACCAGTTTACATGTGCTTTGTGGACTTGGAAAAGGCATTCGACCGCGTCCCTCGGGGGGTTCTGTGGGGGGTACTCCGGGAGTATGGGGTACCAGGCCCATTGATATGGGCTGTTAGGTCCCTGTACGACCGGTGTCAGAGCTTGGTCCGCATTGCCGGCAGTAAGTCAGGCTCGTTTCCAGTGAGAGTTGGACTCCGCCAAGGTTGCCCTTTGTCACCGATTCTGTTCATAACTTTTATGGACAGAATTTCTAGGCGCAGCCAAGGTGTTGAGAGGATCCGTTTTGGTGGCCTTAGAATCGCTTCTCTGTTTTTTGCAGATGATGTGGTCCTATTGGCTTCATCAGATCGTGATCTACAGCTTTCGCTGGAGCGGTTTGCAGCCGAGTGTGATGCGGCCGGGATGAGGATCAGTTCCTCCAAATCCGAGGCCATGGTCTTGAGCCGGAAAAGGGTAGCATGCCCTCTCCGGGTCGGGGAGGAGGTCCTGCCCCAAGTGGAGGAGTTTAAGTATCTCGGGATCTTGTTCACGAATGAGGGAAAACTGGAGCGTGAGATCGATAGGCGGATAGGTGCAGCGTCCGCAGTGAAGCGGGCGCTGTACCGGTCTGTCGTGGTGAAGAGAGAGCTGAGTCGAAAGGCAAAGCTCTCAATTTACCGATCGATCTACGTTCCCACCCTCATCTATGGTCATGAGCTTTGGGTTGTGACCGAAAGAACGAGATCTCGGATACAAGCGGCTGAAATGAGTTTTCTCCGCAGGGTGTCTGGACTCTCCCTTAGAGATAGGGTGAGAAGCTCAGTCATCCGGGAGGGACTCGGAGTAGAGCCGCTGCTTCTCCACATCGAGAGGAGCCAGTTGAGGTGGCTCGGGCATCTGGTTAGGATGCCTCCTGGACGCCTCCCTGGTGAGGTGTTCCGGGCATGTCCCACCGGGAGGAGACCCAGAGGAAGACCCAGGACACGCTGGAGGGACTATGTTTCTCGGCTGGCCTGGGAACGCCTTGGGATTCCCCCAGAGGAGCTGCTCCAAGTGGCTGGGGAGAGGGAAGTCTGGGCCTCCCTACTTAGGCTGCTACCCCCGCGACCCGACCCCGGATAAGCGGACGAAAATGGATGGATGGATGGAATAATAATAACAACTAATAGTTTTGTTTTTCCTGTGACTTATCTGCAGTATAAATGATAGGAGCATAATAAATGCTCCCAATGTTTTGTTGGTCTTTTTTTGTTTTTTTTTTTTTGGTAAATGACGTTTTTATGCATTTTTATTTATTTATTTAGCATCTCAAGTTCATATGACGCCATTGACTACTCGAGCACTACTCGAGTTTATTTATGATAATGTCGAGTTTAAAAATTATGTACTCGTTCAACCCCTAATGTCTGGATTGTTTTACTGCTTCCAAACCCTCTCTGGTATTGATATTAGTGTACACAAGCTGTCCACATCCATAGTGAACAGGAGAGCAGCTGAGGGTAAATGAAGGTTTGTTGTTTTGTTGATGAAGTCACATGTGTCCTTAATGTAACTCTCATGTTTATTTGATAATGGAGTTAAATAATGGTCTGTAGATTCAGATGTCTGGTAAGTTTCACTGCTACGTCTTTCGGATGAAAGATGAAAAGTTTCTACAGTATCTTGTTTTTTTGAACCCGTCCAGAGGACCTGACTTAACGTTTTCAGATCATTCATGTATTTTAATGTTTTGTTCTTGTGTTTGAGTTAAACTGAGTCCAGATCTTCTGTTTCTCATGTTCTCAGATAAAGAACCTGGACCGGATGACATCATCACTCTGATAACATGAACACGTGTGTCACCAACTTACCAGTGAAGGTGTGCTGCCTTCTGATTGGTCAGAGCTCATTGATGTGTCCATGTTTACTTCTTCTGAGGCTTTACCTGGATTCTCAGGGGTGTTGGTACCTGTGGACACAGGTGGACAGAACAGACATCGGGTTACAGGGTTCTGGACAGTCTGAGATGAAGCTCAGATTCACTGCAGGACTGTGTTCTCAGCATGATGCTGCCACCACCATGCTTCACTGCAGGATGGTGTTCTCGGCATGATGCTGCCACCACCGTGCTTCACTGCAGGACGGTGTTCTCAACATGATGCTGCCACCGCCGTGCTTCACTGCAGGACGGTGTTCTCAACATGATGCTGCCACCGCCGTGCTTCACTGCAGGATGGTGTTCTCAGCATGATGCTGCCACCGCCGTGCTTCACTGCAGGACAGTGTTCTCAGCATGATGCTGCCACCACCGTGCTTCACTGCAGGACAGTGTTCTCAGCAGCCTCACTGCAGCCTTCGACACTGTGGACCATAGTATCCTCCTCCACCGTCTTCATGTGGAGGTCGGTCTCTGCGACACCGTCCTGGACTGGTTCAAATCTTTCCTCTCCAATAGGCTGGAATGTGTTAGTCTTGGCAACGCCACGTCCCAGACAGTCTGTGTCTCCTGTGGTGTCCCTCAGGGGTCGGTTCTGGGGCCCCTGCTGTTTTCCCTTTACATGCTGCCTTTAGGTCAAATTATTAATCAGTTCAACATTTCTTTTCACTGTTATGCCGACGATACACAGCTTTACATCAGGACTGGAGCATCCTCATCTTCCACCTTGTCATCTCCATCTTCACTCACTGCCCTCTCTGCCTGCCTGGAGGCAATTAGGGCATGGATGAATCAGAACTTTCTTCAATTAAACTGCTCCAAGACTGAGGCCATACTGATTGGCACCCCTCACCAGGTACAAACATCTACTATAACAACAATTTCCTTTTCTGGACAAGTCATCCCCCTCTCCACCTCTGTTACTAATCTTGGAATAAAAATGGACTCCAATCTTACATTTGAAAATCACATTAAGCATCTGTTTAAAACTTGCTTCTTCCATCTTCGAAACATCTCCAGACTTCGCCCATCTCTAACTTTTTCTGATGCTGAGAAACTCGTCCATGCTTTTGTCT
This sequence comes from Garcialebias charrua, assembly GCA_038048925.1. NCBI lineage: Eukaryota > Metazoa > Chordata > Actinopteri > Cyprinodontiformes > Rivulidae > Garcialebias > Garcialebias charrua. Next base: position 11,253 of record JBBPBX010040266.1, read on the forward strand.
CCTCCAGGCTCGACTACTGCAACTCCCTGTTTATTGGTATCCATGGCAAAAACATTCAGAAGCTTCAATATACAGTATTCAAAACAGTGCAGCTAGGATTCTGTTGAGAGTTCGCAAATTTGATCATTGGCTTCCTATCACCTACAGAATTCAATATAAAACTGCTCTCATTACCCATCAATGCTTGCACGGCACTTCACCTGACTATCTAAAGGACATTCTTGCACCATATTCATCCACCCGGTCTCTACGGTCACAGAACAGTAATTTACTTCATATTCCTCGGACCAAATTGAGGACCATGGGAGACCGAGCATTCTGTGTGGCTGCCCCCCGCCTGTGGAACTCCCTCCCTGATGACCTGAGAGCTCCACAGTCACTGGTTGACTTTAAAAGCGGCATTAAGACTTTTCTTTTTAAGCAAGCCTATTCTGCCTCCACATGATTTTATCTTTGATCTTAGCTGATATCTTTATTGATTTTACTTGATTTTATCACTTGTTTTATTTTATTTATTTTTTTAAGCAAGCCTAAATCTACATGATTTTATCTTTGATCTTAGTCGATATTATTGTTGATTTTATTTGATTTTATCACTTGTTTTATTTTTTATCTTTACCTTGTTACACATTGTAGCACTTTGAGATTTTTATTAATGAAAAGTGCATTACAAATTGAATTCATTATTATTATTATTATTATTCTCCATAACCTTCATTGGCTTCCTGTCGCCTACAGAATTCAGTACAAAACTGCTCTCATTACACATCAATGCTTACATGGAGCTTCACCAGATTATCTGAAGGATATTCTTATTCCATACTCATCCACCCGGTCGCTGCGGTCACAGAACAGTAATCTCCTTCACATTCCGAGAACCAAATTAAGGACCATGGGAGACCGGGCTTTCAGTGTGGCTGCCCCCCGCCTGTGGAACTCTCTTCCTGACTGTCTGAGAGCCCCACAGTCTGTGGTTGACTTTAAGAGCGGCTTGAAGACCTTTCTTTTCAACCGAGCATACTCTACCTCCTCATGATTCTACTTTTGATCTTAGTTGATACTGTTATTGATTTTACTTGTTTTATTACTTGTTTTATTGACATTTAATTCTGTTGCACTTTGTAGCACTTTGAGATTTTCATTAATGAAAAGTGCGTTATAAATTGAATTCATTAAGTCAAAGTCAAAAGTCAAAGTCAACTTTATTGTCAAAACTGCAATATGTACAGGACATACACAGGATTAAAATTGCGTTTCTCTCAGTCCCTCGGTGCAACAGTAACTATCTAAACACTAAAACATTTAATAAACATAAGCATAAAATAGTAAAAGTGTAACACTGTCCTGAGTTTTTTCATAGCAGTATAAAAGTATGAAAAGTATGAAAAAAGTATGAAAATTTACACCAACACTGAAACACCAAACACCCAAACAATTCATTATTATTATTATTATAGCATGATGCTGCCACCACCGTGCTTCACTGCAGGACAGTGTTCTCAGCATGATGCTGCCACCACCATGCTTCACTGCGGGACAGTGTTCTCAGCATAATGAGAGGTGGTAGGTTTGTGTCAGACTTTAGGTTAATGTCTCTACTGAGACTTTTTAGACTTGGTGTTGCTCTTGATGTTTGGTCTCATCGAACCACTTCTTCCATGACATCCAGCTCTGAGCAGGTTGTAGTGGTCCTGTGAACAGATCCTCCACCTCCCAGCTCCATCAGGGTGATCTAGACTAGGATGTCTCTCTCATTAATGTCCTCCTGACCTGCTCTGCAAGTCTTGGTGGTGTCGTCCCTCTGTTCCCTAACAGTTGTTTCAATGGAGCTCTGTGGGATGTTTAGGGTTCTGGGATATTTCTTACAAATTAACCACAAGTTCCTTGGTCTTCATGGTGTCTCTTGCTTGGTGGTAGCCCAAACTACTTGAGGTGTTGGTTCTGTCACAACAGGTGCATGAGGTAGGGCCTATATTAGATCGCTCACAGGTGGATGAGGCTTCTGAAGGGAATGACTGAAGCTTCAAAACAAAGGGGGTGAAAACATGTGCACGGCCCACTTTTCACTTTCATATTTGTTGTGATCATTTAAAACTAGCCCCACCCACCACCACCACCACCTTTGAACGACACATTCATGGACAAGGCTCTGAATCTGTATGTTTTTTATTTTTTAAATCAAACTATAGTCTGGATTGTTTTCTACTGAAGTTTCATGAATAAAGCAAGATCTGAACCCGGAGGTGCTCCACACACTCCAGAACTTTTAGACGTGATGAAGAACAAAGACAGGAAAAAAGACAGTCTGCAGGTCTCTTTTGAGATGGTAAAAGAGAGCTGGCGCCGATATCAGAAAGCAGTGAAAACTGCTAAATCACAATACTTCTCTGATATCATTGCTGCAAACTCTCGTAACCCTCGAGTTCTGTTCTCCACCCTAAACTCTGTTCTCCACCTCACTGAACAATCACCCATGGAAGCCTCGACTGAGCTGTGCGAGAACTTCCAACATTTCTTTTTAGATAAAATCGCAACCACCAGGGCTCTCATTTCTCCTCCATCTCACGATCCATCCATCCCACCTCAATCTGTTGCTGTGTTTGAACATTTTGAACCAGTC
>JBBPBX010040266.1:13984-29457 GCA_038048925.1 Garcialebias charrua
TCCACTCAAAATTGAGGATGTTGAGATTTGTAGAGTGAGTGAGGTGAAGTTTTTGGGTGTTATCATTGATGACAAACTGACATGGAAACAACACATAAATTCTGTAAGAATAAAAATAGCTAAATCGATTGCAGTACTGTACAAAGTCAGAGACCTATTGAATGATAAAGCTCTGTATTTGTTGTATAACACAATCATTGTTCCACACTTAATCTATTGCATTGATGTTTGGGGGAATGCGTGTAAAACAATCACAAAACCTATTTTTGTATTACAGAAAAGAGCTGTAAGAATTATCACTAGAAAACATTACCGTCATCCATCAAGTACATTATTCTTTCACCTAAAGTTATTGAAGTTCCATGATTTGGTAGACTATAATATTTGATCAGTTATGTATGACTGCCCTACTGAAGGTTTTTAACGACATCTTTCTATCCACAGATACTGGTGACTCTGTGCTGCTTGTCCTATTGGACCTCACATCCGCTTTCGACACCATTGACCATGAGATCCTCATTGCTAGGTTGGAGCAGTGGGTGGGCATCTCAGGATCAGCCCTAAACTGGTTCAGATCCTACCTCTCTGACAGGTCTTTTTGTGTGTCCATCAATGATTTTACTTCTGCAGTGGCGGCTCTTAAATGGGGGGTTCCGCAGGGGTCCATCCTGGGTCCTCTCTTGTTCTCCTTATACCTGCTGCCACTCGGTGCTATTTTCCGGAAACACAATATACCTTTCCACTTCTACGCTGATGACTGTCAAATCTACTTCCCCCTAAGACAAAATGGTACAGGCTCTATTCAACCTCTGCTCGACTGCCTGGCTGACATCAGGGACTGGATGGCTTTAAATTTCTTAAGCTTCAATGATAAGAAGTCTGAAGCCATATTGTTCCTTCCCAATGACACAACCTCAAACCACTGCATTGACCTGTCTGCTCTACCCCTGTCCGAAAAACAAAAAGTCAAAAATCTGGGAGTGATAATGGATCCTTCCATGAAACTCAACAGTCATGTAAACATGATTGTCAAATCCTGTTTTTTCCAGCTGAGGCGTCTGTCTAAGCTGAAGCCCATATTATCCAAAAACACCTGGAGACAGTGATTCACGCATTCATTACATCTAGGCTTGATTACTGCAATTCACTTCTGTTTGGCGTCAGTCAAGCCACCATTGCACGATTACAACTGGTTCAGAACGCAGCTGCCCGATTTTTAACCAGCACACGCAAAAGAGAGCACATTACACCAGTCTTGGCCTCCCTTCACTGGCTACCGGTTCATCTTCGAATCCAATTCAAAATTCTCATGTATGTCTACAAATCGCTGAACAGTCTCGCCCCCGCCTATCTCTCGGATCTGATACACCCATATGTCCCTCCACGTGCTTTGAGGTCAGAGGATCAGGTACTCTTAATAGTTCCAGAAACTCGCCTTAAGCGCAGAGGTGACAGGGCGTTCTCTGTAGCAGGCCCAAGACTCTGGAACGAGTTACCGCTGCTCATCAAACAGGCCCCCTCCCTCTCAGTTTTCAAATCCCGGTTAAAAACTCACTACTACTCCATCGCTTTCAATGCCAGCTGATTTGTATTGGATCGTTTGATTTATGATCTGCAATGTTTTTATGTTTTTCGTGTTGTACTTCATTGTCTGTGTTGCCTGTTGCGTGTTTGTTTGTCCAGCACTTTGGTGTGGACTTGTTCCTGTTTAAAGTGCTTTATAAATAAAATGGTATGGTATGGTATGGTAAGAACATCTTCTGAACACACGTCCAGTTGTCTCTGCTTTAAACCTGTTTCTGACAGATTCTCAAAGACAGAGAAGAACACAATTTGTTTTATCTAACATTCTGGTTCCATACAGACTGGAGAACCCGTCAGAACATTAAAAAACATGAGCTTACCTTTGAAGTTCATCCTTCTGGTTTGTTCTGCAGAGCCTCTCTGAGTTAGAGTCTGTATTTATACTGGCTCCACCCACTCTGGTCACGTGATTTACAGTAATCCAGCTGCTGCTTTTCTGAAACCCTGAAGTTACTTTCACTTTCAAATGATGGCTCCGCCCACTCTGGTCATGTGACTTACAGTAATCTCTGCAGTTTTTCTGAAACCCTGAAGTTACTTTCACTTTCAGATGATGGTTTCAGACTCACAGACATATATACAGTACATTTATATATAATATATATATGGTCTTCAAAGGGGGTCCAGGTGAGATCTGCTTCACCTGTGAGGGTCCAGGTCAAAGGTCAGTGGGTTCCTGAACTCAGTGAGATAAAGTGCAGAGAAGTGTGAGATGAAGGAGGTTGTTTCTCAGAATGTGACTCACTGAAGCAGGAGGATGACTTGATTTAAAACCAGACTGTGTCTCTAGGTTTCATTTGGCACCAGAGCAGCTACACTATGACGAGAAACGACCCAATCAAAAGATACAAAGCATTATTTAATTTGGATGATCGCCGAGAGATGCGTAAGAACATTTATCTGCAAATTATTCAGCAAAATGTCTGTTTACGAACTAAATTTATGCTTTAATGTAAATGTTTTTCAGCTTAATTTAAAGGTTTTATTTATCTGTTGATGTGAACTCATCAAATCAGGGATTTCTCTCTTTATTCTTTTGATCTGTCATTTCTATTTCAAATACCTAGTTACAAACATTTAGATAAAGATTTTTTTTAATGAGCAGGTTGTTCAACCAGCGGTGTTCATCGTTATCTGCTTTCTTAATTTTCTGTCTTTGTATGATACTACTTGAATACGGTTTCTATTCAAATAATTCACAGAATCTGAATACAAAATTGTTCTCCTTTCTCATTCATGTCGTTTGATTCTGTTAATTGTTGACGATTCTTAGTTTGATTGAATATGTTTGTAATAAAATGTCAAAGACAAATTTGATCTTCTTTGGATAGATATTCAATTGTTAGGTTATAGAACTCCCTGTAAGCAACAGATTTTAAGTCAGTGACAAAGTTCTGATTAGTAAATATTAGAAGTAAATACCCAAATTTGAGTAAAAAAACATTAAAAAGTGAATTTTGAATATGTGGTCCCCTTTAAAGGGTAAAAACATTAATTAAGTTGTTGTTGGTCAACTGGTGCCCCGTTTGAATGAGTGAAAAACAAATAAGTGTAGTGAAGTGAGGAGCAGGTGTCACTCCATCGCTTTATATATGTTACGGACACTTATTTGAAATAGTTACAACATTTAGATGAAGATGTATTATTATGAGCAGGTTGTGCAACCATCAGCGTTCATCGTTATCTGCTTTTCTCATTTTCTATCTTTAGTTTACTAACCTGACCTGACTGATGTCAGAAACTCATGACATTCAGCTTCTTAAACTTTTATTGTTAGTAAAATATCTGAGCTGCTCTGAGCTCAGATGGAGCTGAACATTTGGAAAGTCCCAGTCTGTAGTTTGGGCTCGGCAGACGTTTAAAAATCTTTGTTTTGAGCACTTTGACCTGTGATGAGTCGACTGACTTCCTGTTTATGAAACTCAGCACTTTTTGTGTTTTTTGTCTTCACAGCTGTTCAGCCTCCAGAAGAGAAACGTAAGACTTTCAGTTTATTTCTGACCATCATTGAGTTGTTTTTACAGAACAATAATAACTGAGGTTTCTGTGCAGTTCTGGACAAACCCTGGAGGGACCTGGTCTGGGGGTGAGTTCACTGACACCCCCTCACAGATCGTCTGTTGGGCTCTCAGCTCAGCTCTTTAACCTTCACAACACGGAGACAGAACCGAAAGTAAAAGAAGCAGATGCAGAGCGGGTCGCGTTCTGCTGGGCCTTCAGTTAAAAGATACTGAACGAACAGGAAATGACTTTAATGTGAAAGTTTAATCAAACTGAATGAACATCGAGCTGAATATCAACGTGAGGGTTCTGGTCCGGTTATCTGATGATGATGACGATGGACTAAAGGTGCGGCAGAGGGTCTGGTTGGTAAATGTGANAATACTTCTGTTTGGCGTCAGTCAAGCCACCATTGCACGATTACAACTGGTTCAGAACGCAGCTGCCCGATTTTTAACCAGCACACGCAAAAGAGAGCACATTACACCAGTCTTGGCCTCCCTTCACTGGCTACCGGTTCATCTTCGAATCCAATTCAAAATTCTCATGTATGTCTACAAATCGCTGAACAGTCTCGCCCCCGCCTATCTCTCGGATCTGATACACCCATATGTCCCTCCACGTGCTTTGAGGTCAGAGGATCAGGTACTCTTAATAGTTCCAGAAACTCGCCTTAAGCGCAGGGGTGACAGAGCGTTCTCTGTAGCAGGCCCAAGACTCTGGAACGAGTTACCGCTGCTCATCAAACAGGCCCCCTCCCTCTCGGTTTTCAAATCCCGGTTAAAAACTCACTACTACTCCATCGCTTTCAATGCCAGCTGATGTGTACTGGATCGTTTGATTTATGATCTGCAATGTTTTTATGTTTTTCGTGTTGTACTTCATTGTATGTGTTGCCTGTTGCGTGTTTGTTTGTCCAGCACTTTGGTGTGGACTTGTTCCTGTTTAAAGTGCTTTATAAATAAAATGGTATGGTATGTATGTATAGGGCTCAAAATAATGCATTACCTTTAAATATCCAAATGCACTTTGTTAAAAGACAAAGTTGTTATAATCTTAAGGGGACAGAGATGTTTGTAAAACCACAATTCAGAACTAGTTTGAAGGGACGTTCTACCTCAATCCAGGGAATTAGATTATGGAATGGCTTGGAGAATGTAGTTAAAAATGCCAAGTCAATGTTTACATTTAAAAAAATGATCAAAACAAATGTGTTAAAAAATATATGAAATAGCGTAATGTGTATTGTATCAATTAGAAAATTAGAAAGAGTTAGTCATTTTGTACTGTTGGTTGAAGATTATTATTGTTTAATCTGATTGTTGGAAAAAGTTGGTTGAAGATTATTATTGTTTACATGGCTGATTATTGTTGTTTAATCTGATTGTTGTAAGTAAGGGGCAGATATAATAAGATTTATTCTTCTTTCTGCTACCTTTCATTTTTTTACATTTTGTACCCTATCATTTAATGAGATTGTCTTGTATTGTTTCTTTTTTTTTAAATGAACAAATTTAATAAACATAAACATAAATATATTAGTTCTTTCTTAGTGTATTTCTAGTTGATGTTTTTTCTTAGTTCATATCTTAGATGTTATTACTGTTTTTCTCTTACATTTTATTGTTGGATGTAACTGGGACCCTGTGTACATAATCTAGTTTCATCACATGTACCACATGTGGTGCAAATGACAATAAATATTCTCTCACTGAAAAAAAATAAATAAATATGTGTGTATTAAAATACATATAATACATATATATATATATATTATATATATATTATGTGTAATAAAAAAAATATATATATATATGTGGTAAATGGAGCTTATTTATATAGCGCTTTCCAGCCCCCTATGAGGGACCCCAAAGCGCTTTACAATACCAGCCATCCACCCATTCATACACACATTCATACACCAGTAGTGGCAGACTGCCATGCAAGGCGCCATCCAGTCCTACCGGGAGCAACTTGGGGTTAAGTGTCTTGCCCAGGGACACAACGACACATGGTGCGGGGAACCAGGATTCGAACCTCCAACCTTCCGATCGGGGGACGACTGCCATTACCACTACAACACGTAGTATTAATCAATGCAGAGGAGCAGTGTTACCACTCTGGGTGTTCCTCATATGATGGAGATCCTCCTTCCATCTCAGAGTGGATCAAACTTTGCCTTGCCTTGAGAAAGATTTTGGTGTGGTAGTAGCTGAGAGTCATTCCCAGCATTTACTCCAGTGTTTCCAGTTCACACCAGATATCGCTGCATGTGAGCAAAACAGGTGGAACCCATCAAGACTAGCACGAGATTAGTGTGAAAGTGTGGCGGCTGACTGTTGGGCCTTTGTGTAACAGACTCTTTGAGTTCCTTCAGCAGGAGCTGTTTGGTGTTTGGGCAGTTCCTCCTGCAGGTTTTTCTCTGGAAGCTGCTGCAGACCAGAGACGAGCTGAAGACGAACCAAATCTGAAACAATCAACACAAAGAGCTGAGACCAACTGCAGGCCAGAATCACTTTTATCAGTTACTAAGTCATTACTCTAAATTATCTGGAATTAAAGCGCTCGTTATGGACACATGAACGTGGCCATTGTGAGGGAAGTTGTAAGAAAAATGTTCTGCTGCTCCTCCAGCCTGGAACATTATTATTCTGCTCTGCTCCGACGCTGCTTTTGTCTGAGCTTCTCAATTTCTCACTTCCACTTGAGAGCTGCTGGTGGCTAATTGGATTTTTCTTCCTTAGCCAGCAAGGCAGGACACACACACACACACACACACACACACACACACGCACGCACGCACGCACTCACGCACGCACGCACGCACGCACACACCATTAGGATTCGGCCTCACGTTATGCTAATCGCAGCTGTTGTCCACTCACGTCTTCTAATGGCTGTAATTATTTTCCAGCGAGTTGATGGAGGCTGAAGTGAGAGGAGCAGGTTGGGGAGAACCATCCCCTGCATGCAGGGTCCTGTCTCTAACTCCAAGTCCATGTGCAAATTGTTCTGAGTGGGTTCTGCCTAACACATGCTCTGACATGACGAGCAGAGACCATGTCCAGGCATTACTTGGCACCTCCTGGATCTGAAACCAGACTTTTGGGGTCTTCTATGTCCGCAGCAGAATAAATTACCCACCCCCCAACACACACAGCATCAATTTCAATTCAGTTAAGTTTATTTATACAGCACCACTACACAGCAAAGTAATCTCAAGGCACTTTACAAAGTAAATTCAGTTCAATCCAATTAATATCCATTCAGTCCAAAACCAATCTGCTCCCACCCAGACGGAGGGAGGCGCTCCCTGCAGGGTTTCATCTGTCTTTGTTGGTTCCTGCCCAGAACTTTAAATATGGAAACATTTAAGCCCTGACAGTCAGACTTTAAACATACACGCCACTGATTGTAAGAACTCTTACTGTCAAACACAACATGCACAGCTTTAAATTTAGAACAGCAGTTTGGAGAGGCTGAGCTGACCTATGTTGCAGATTTTGGACTAAAATCAGTAACTTAAAAAAGAAACTTCAGTGTGATCTCATGCAGTGTTTGAATTCACTTCAATTCATCCATCTGTCCATCCATCCATCCATCCATTTTCTTCCGCTTATCCAGGGTCGGGTCGCGGGGGTAGCAGCCTAAGTAGGGAGGCCCAGACTTCCCTCTCCCCAGCCACTTGGAGCAGCTCCTCTGGGGGAATCCCAAGGCGTTCCCAGGCCAGCCGAGAAACATAGTCCCTCCAGCGTGTCCTGGGTCTTCCTCTGGGTCTCCTCCCGGTGGGACATGCCCGGAACACCTCACCAGGGAGGCGTCCAGGAGGCATCCTAACCAGATGCCCGAGCCACCTCAACTGGCTCCTCTCGATGTGGAGAAGCAGCGGCTCTACTCCGAGTCCCTCCCGGATGACTGAGCTTCTCACCCTATCTCTAAGGGAGAGTCCAGCCACCCTGCGGAGAAAACTCATTTCAGCCGCTTGTATCCGAGATCTTGTTCTTTCGGTCATAACCCAAAGCTCATGACCATAGATGAGGGTGGGAACGTAGATCGATCGGTAAATTGAGAGCTTTGCCTTTTGACTCAGCTCTCTCTTCACCACGACAGACCGGTACAGCGCCCGCTTCACTGCGGACGCTGCACCTATCCGCCTATCGATCTCACGCTCCAGTTTTCCCTCATTCGTGAACAAGATCCCGAGATACTTAAACTCCTCCACTTGGGGCAGGACCTCCTCCCCGACCCGGAGAGGGCATGCTACCCTTTTCCGGCTCAAGACCATGGCCTCGGATTTGGAGGAACTGATCCTCATCCCGGCCGCATCACACTCGGCTGCAAACCGCTCCAGTGAAAGCTGTAAATCACGAACTGATGAAGCCAGTAGGACCACATCATCTGCAAAAAACAGAGAAGCGATTCTAAGGTCACCAAAACGGATCCTCTCAACACCTTGGCTGCGCCTAGAAATTCTGTCCATAAAAGTTATGAACAGAATCGGTGACAAAGGGCAACCTTGGCGGAGTCCAACTCTCACCGGAAACGAGCCTGACTTACTGCCGGCAATGCGGACCAAGCTCTGACACCGGTCGTACAGGGACCTAACAGCCCATATCAAAGGGCCTGGTACCCCATACTCCCGGAGTACCCCCCACAGAACCCCCCGAGGGACGCGGTCGAATGCCTTCTCCAAGTCCACAAAGCACATGTAAACTGGTTGGGCAAACTCCCACGCACCCTCCAGGACCCTGCTGAGGGTGTAGAGCTGGTCCAGTGTTCCACGACCAGGACGAAAACCACATTGCTCCTCCTGAATCCGAGGTTCGACTATCCGACGGACCCTCCTCTCCAGAACCCCTGAATAGACCTTACCAGGGAGGCTTAAGAGTGTGATCCCCCTATAGTTGGAACACACCCTACGGTCCCCCTTTTTGAATAGGGGAACCACCACCCCAGTCTGCCAATCCAAGGGAACTGCCCCCGATGTCCACGCGATATTGCAGAGTCGCGTAAGCCAACACAACCCTACAACATCCAGAGCCCTAAGGAACTCAGGACGAATCTCATCCACCCCCGGAGCCCTGCCACCGCAGAGCTTTTTAACCACCTTGGCGACCTCAGCGTTTCTTTTAGACAGATGAAATCTAGCTTACGGTCAGATATTAGATTGTGTATAAGCTGACCTTTGCCCATGAAGAGAAAATAAAAAAGAGAAAATAAAACACGATCAACCGAAGGACTTTACTCTTACTCCAACCCACCTGACCTTCTGCTTGTTTCACAGGGGCTCCAGAGGACCACTTGTAAATATTCACCTTTACATTATAAACACTGTTAAAACTTTACCTTGTGGAGTCTTGTCTTGTTCTGGGTCTCGTACCAATCTGGGTTGTCTGAAACCATTACAGAGCCAAGCCTGAGACTTAATGTAGAAATGCCCAGGTGAAAGGATCCGTGAAAACAACAGGAAGGATTGAATAAAATAAAAACAAGAAAAAAGCATGACGAGCAGCAGCAGCCAGGATGCGCCAGTTCACTTGCAGGAAGGGTATGGTGTGAGAGATTAAAGGATCAAAGTCAACTTGTTCCTCACTAATGTTTCTGCTCAGGAGCCAAAGAGAATGTTACCATAGTCACCAGATCCACATGGTCCCAGGAGGACTGTGAAAAACACTCAACAGTTCACTGCTGCACTCAGGAATACAACCTGCAACTCTTACACGAGTTCAGCTGTCACAGTGACAGGGAACACTGGAGCCACACGCAGACTCAAACAATCCGGTTATGTTTAGGCTTTTATTGTAAACTGAGGTGAGCGGTAATGCAAGATGAAAGGCACAGATCCCTGACAGGGTGAGTGACGAGCTGACAGTGGAGTGAGCGCAGAGTGACAGGCGAGGCCAGCCGGCGACAACATGACGGCTGTGGCAGGAGAGTGGAGGCACAAAGAGCACAAGATGAGCAGCTTGGTCTGAAAACTGAAAATGACACAAAGCTTCCCTTAGATAAATGTCTGAGTGGAGCACAGCTGGCAGCAAAGACCCATCTGGAGAAGAGAAAAAAGAAAAGGGATAAAAAAAAACACTCAAAGAAAAGAAAACAGACAGCAGGAAAGAAAGCACACTGATGTTGATGACTGAAGGATGCAGGCCTTCCTGATGCTCTGGTCCAGTCGGTTGCCCTCTTCAGCACACCAGGTGGAAAATGAACGTTAAGTGAAGCTGCTGGTACAGATTACATTTCAGGTATTTAAGGTGTTTACAAACCCACTAGCAAAAGTCTTTGGGGATATTTTTAAACCTTTCTGAAGCTGTCACTAGTATTAAACGCACCACCGTTGTCACAGTGTCAAAAAAACACGACTCCCAATGTGAAGAAGTGCTTCAGCAGGTAGACATTTGCAGACATCCAGACAAAATATCTGCAGTCTTAGACACTCATCAGTTTAGACAGTAGATGAGAATAAAAATAACCCGATCTGTTCAGTACTATAGCTAAGCTAATGAAAAGTCCCATCTCTGTTGAACCATGAATCCCTACAACTGTAAGTAGTGATGACTTCATGAGATTCTTTAGAAATAACATTATTTCAATCAGAGAGAAATTTCAAACCATCCTTCCTACCATTGCCTATGGTTCCCTGTCCAATGAGGCAACTTTAAAAATGTCACTAGAACCTGATTTATGTTTGGACTGTTTTTGTCCTGAGCTCTCTGAATTGTCAAAAAATAATAGCTTCATCTAGTGGTGTCCTGATACGTCCCGTGCTGTTGTATGGCGCAGAAACATGGCCAATGAAAACAAAACTCTAACAGCAACTTCACCGAACCAACATGAAAATGCTCCGATGGATGCAACGCATTAATCCCTTTAAAACCTAAGTCTCAAATTTCCGCCTGGCATTTTTTACTTGTTTTTCACTAGAAAATATGAAGAAAATGTCCTATGGCCAAGTGCTTCAGCACATTTGTTCAGAATATTTAGAACTTTCAATATCTGGCATTATTTTACATTATACTTGTTACAAAACAACTATTAAAACTCCAACTGGCCTCCGGGTTCAACTGTCCCCCACTTACAATGCTGTTATTGCTAGTATCACTCAGCCCTCTGTGAATAGCAAACAACCATCAGGGTGTTAACGATCCATCGTCAGGCTGATGGTCCTCCTTGATCATGTGAGCAGCTGGTTTCGGCTGTCATCAGCCAACTGGTTGATCCACTGTGGGAGGGTGCTATTTATAAGACTGAGCTGAACTCAGCTTCTCAGACTGAGGAAGTCTTTCGGACGAAAGACGAAACGTTTCTACAGTTTTTTTTTTTTGCTTTGTTTTGTTTTGTTTTTTGAATGTCCAGAGGACCAGACTTAGCTTTTTTGGATTTTTCTACCTGGATTATTGAGCATGCATCAGGGAACTATTAAAACTGTTTAACATCAAGAAAAAACAAAAAGCGAAATTAGATTTTAGAGATTTTATGCAATATAACACTGCATTTGAACATGAAGTACAGATTTTCAAGATTCAAGATTCAAGATTCAAGAGCTTTTATTAACATTGCACCAGTTTTCACCAATACAGCGTGATTATGTATGCACAGTCATCCTGAAGATGGAGTGAGTGTGTAAAGCTGCTGCTTATTCAGAACACATGACATGTTCTTCAGCGCGGCCTCTCTCATCCGTTTCGGGATGAAGGTCAAAGGTGTGAAAAAAGGAAAGTACCATGAGGGTCACAGCGTTGGTATTAAAAAAAATGTATCACATTTTGTCTGCCAAGACACCGCATGACACAGTAAAAACTATACCAATAAGCACATTTAAGACAGTTACATGTTGCATGTTGAGACTGAGGCAGGGAGGATTCTGTCCATGAGACATTCCAGATAGCGACAGTCTGACCAGCCGGCCTCCGATAACGCTCATAGAAAAGTTCTCGGGGGGCGGGGGTAGCAGACAAGACAAGAGAGCAGCTGTTTTGTCCACAGTAAAGCACATCTCAGGAGAAATTAGATATCCAGCCTTTTTCAAGGCTGTTTCCAAGGGAGTCAGATAAGAATTGACAAATATTTTCACTTCAGGCTCACATTGTAATTTCTGTAGCCTTCAGTCTGTAAGGGCGACTCTGTTCCAAGTGATCCAATTCGGGACTTTTTCCACTGATCCAAGCTCTGACCTCAGATGTTGACCACAGCGTCCAGAGTCCCACTCCGAGAGTGATCTGTTCACCCTCTGGATAAGCTCGCAAACAGCTGATTTCTCGAGGTCACCGTGCAGACCAGACGTCGGGTGCTCCAGGCATTAAGTCCTGCTGAAGTCTCCCTCTTTTGCGATAGGCCAGTGCTCCACAAAGCAAAGCGTTGCCATCGGGCAACACGGTGGCACAACTGGTAGAGTTGCTGCCTCTCAACAAGCAGGTCCCCGGTTCAAATCCCGGTCCGGGGGGCTTTCTGGGTGGAGTTTGCATGTTCTCTCCGTGCATGCGTGGGTTTTCTCCGGGTGCTCCAGTTTCCTCCCACAGTCAAAAACATGCATGTTAGGCTGATTGGTAACTCTAAATTGACCCTGGGTGTGAGTGAAACAGTTCCCTCTTGTAAATGAGTCCCCGTGGCTCAACGAAGCTAGCCTGTATAAATAAAGGTTGAATGAATGAATGAATAATCCAGATTCTTCACCTCCACAGAGCATAGCACAGAGAGCGAGACACACACCATCCACACCCTCAGGAATCCATGGCGTATCCTCTTTCACTCTGTGAGGGTGGACTGGCCCCCCTTGTGCCGTTTCTTCTGTAGAAATCTTGTTCGTAGAATCGAATGCCCAAACCTCCAATCCATCTTAATTTGCGTTCGAGGTGCTTTGCTGAGGAGCTGCAGGCAGCAGCAGGGGGGGGGGGGAGGACAGGAGAGGAAAGGATTGCGACTGCCTCCGTCGAGAGCCAAGGTTGAAAGTTTGCATCACAAATTAACAATTTCAACACTATAGAACATATTTACAATGTTTTTTTTTATTCTCACTTATTTTTACAAATAAGAAACAAACTAACAATTCAAACTATTTACAGGCGAATTTCCCCTCCCTACATTTCTCCTTATTATCTTCTACACAAACAAAGTACAAACTGATGAATATTGTAATATCTTATAGACTTGATATACTATTCCAACAACAAAATAAAATAAAAAATAAAACTATATCCTATTACCAGTATGTGTACCCAGTATAAAAATATTATCCACAAAGTAACAGGCCTCATTCATTCAGAAATAAAAATCAAAAAGTAATGCAATTGATCAAATGTTTTTCTTAAGAAGAACAAAAAGAAACTCCTTCTCCAAATTTGAATCATCCAGGAATCTCCTTATTGTCTTTTCATTCCTTGAAGTACATTTGTTTGACATATGCTGATTCTCATGTTTTTCCTCCTCACTCTGCACGCTTCGTTCGTGCTGAACACAAAAACTCGCATTCCTGGGCTTCCTGTAGCTGCGGGAAGGTGATTACCGTAATACCCCCAAAACAGCCAAAAAGCGCACTTTGTTTTCTTTCAAACACCGTTTGAATTTTCCTGATAGCGCAAACCGTTGCAGAGTTATGGTAATGCAAAGTTAGCGTGTGGAAAACGTGTCGCCAGCGACACGTTCGGTTCACATCCAATCGACCGAAATCCTGCGTCGAGCTGGCTGATGTGCGATTAAGGACGCATGCCGGCGACACCGTTTGCGGTGGTTCGGTCATGTTAAACGAAGTGAAAACAGTGCTATACTTGCTGTTGCAAACCTTGAAGTACCTGGCACCTGTCCCAAAGGCTCTCCGAAAAAGACCTGGGTGCAAACGATTCAACAAGATCTGAAAGTGACCTGACCTATCCCTAATCCTATGCTGCTATAGGCTTAGACTACTAGAAGACAAACTGACCACATTTCGTCAAATGAATAGTTTGTTTTTGTAATTGTTTTCATCTTAACATGTTTATTTTTCCTCCATGTGAGGGACCTGTTCTCCTGCTCGTCTCTATTCTGAACCTGCCATTGTGTATCTGTTCCTCCTTCCTGTTCCTCTCAAACCCAGCTGGTCAAAGCAAATGGCCACTTGTCCTGAGCCTGGTTCTGCTGGAGGTTTCTTCCTCATGAGAGAGTTTTTCATTTCCAATGTTGCCTTTGTGCTTCCTCAGGATGGGAGACTGTGACAAAAAATGAAGACTCAATGCATCTGCTAGCTACCCTACCTTAGATAAATAATCTTAATTGAATTTTTATATATATGAATGTTTCTGTTTAGTGTCCTGAGATGACTTCTGTTGTGACTTGGAGCTATAGAAATAAACACAAGTTCTGTTCTCCAGACTCAGAGTAGAACCGCTGCTCCTTCTCATCCAGAGGAGAACGGTGAGGTGGTTCAGACATCTGGATGGACACTGGATGTCTCCATAGGGAGGTATTCTGGAAATGTCCAACTGGGATGAACCTCAGTTCTTTTATGGTACTGACCGAACTGCTTCGGTCGCTGTTAAGATCAAAACACGCCTCTTCTTTTGGTGTTAAGTTTTGATGATTGGCTGTAATGTGACACGTGGTTTCAGCATGCAGGCAGGTAAAACACAGACATATGACAAACAGACATACCGTATGTCACATACGTGTTTACACCCAGAGCTGTACAGAACTGTCGTATAGCTGTATGTCAATGGCACTGGTTACGCCCACAGTCTGGGTTCACGTGGGCTGTGCGTCATTGAATGGCTTCAATTTACGAACATAAAGTTGCTCCATGTTTGAATGGAAGAAGAGAGGACCGCAGCCTCCTCCTCGCAGCGTTAAAGTTAGCCTGTGGGTGTTACAGAGCCTGAACGGCTTGATCCAACATTTCCCCATTTCGCATCGAGGACAGAGCTGTGTCTGGGATTCCAGATGGTAAGTTTACGTTTGTTAATGTTACTGCAACTTAATACGTGCATCGTGGTGAGTTAAACTAGGATCCACGTAACTCTAGTGTTGGATTCACTCCTCCCATTTTCCACTAGAGGGCTCTATAGCTTTACTTTTTGTTTAAGTGAGTTGACGGTTAAACAGGAAGTGAATCAACGGCGGACCGGAAGTGGGTTTTATTTAGCCGTTAGCTGAAAATAACAAGCCAAATCTAACATAAAATCATATCTTACTTGTGTTCATGATTATTGCCCAACGTGGTAAGTTATATTTAATGCTGTAAGATGTGAGAGATATGTTATTTTGTAGTTCTAAGCGTGGGTTTTGGTGAATTAGCTTAGAGCTAATAAGATGCTAACGGGTAGCAGCTAGTTAGCTAACTTTCATTTCATTTATTTATTTATTTATTCATTTTATAAAAAAGAACACATAGCAAACACATGTTTCTTGTATAAAAAAGAAAATATAAAATGAAAGGCTAGTTAGCTAAATGATAGCTTTGTTGCTGCACTGTGATATTTAAATGCTGATGTTTATAACTGGTTGGTTAAATCTATTCTAGTTCTTAAGTATATGTTTAATCTATTCAATCAAATTAATATATTTAATCAATTTAATTTTATTCAATTAATCTATTCTAATGTTTTCTAGTTCTTAAGTCTATGTTTAAGTTTGTGTTTATTTGAATTTTGCAATACTAAGTATACATAGTTCCCACGTGACGTCACATAAGAGGTATTTCGGGTTTTCCGCCATTTTGGTTGGTAATACTTCCTTTCCTGACCACTAGTGGCAGCGTAGGTTACTGGCTGTGTAATATCAACCGGAAGGATTTGCCCTCCACAACATCAAGAATACGCTCCGATCACTTCTAGTCAGGTAAACAAAGATTCTATGTGAATAATTTTGCGAAACTGTGTGTGTTTGAACAGTTTTTTCAGTTTCTTGCTCTTCTGTTACTG
>JBBPBX010040267.1:0-12500 GCA_038048925.1 Garcialebias charrua
AAGACTTTCCTTTTTGATAAGTCCTATAATTAGGGTCAGCTTGTCATGCGGTCTTAAGCTTAGACTACTAGAGGACTAATTGACCTCATTTCCTTAAATGATTTGTTAAAATTGAATAGTTTTCATTTGATACTATTTCCATCTTAACATGTGATTCTTGACCTGCCATTGTGTATCTGTTCCTACCAAACCCAGCCGGTTGAAGCAGATGGTCGCTTGTCTTGAGCCTGGTTCTGCTGGTTTTCTTGATCCAAGTCTATTTTCTATGGTCCTGGTGTAGTTTTCAATGATCCAATGTGGTCTCTATGGTCCATGTGTAGTTCTGATGGTCCATGTGGCATTTTCATGGTCCAGGTATAGTTTCTATGGTCCAGGTATAGTTTCTATGGTCCAGGTATAGTTTCAGTGTTCCAGGCATGGTTTCTATTGTTCAGATGCTGGTGAAGATTCTCAGTCGTCCAGGACATGATAAAATCAAAAAGGCGTTCAATACAAGATCAACTGGACTTTATTTGTTATTTGTTATTTCTTTAGACTGTTATAACTCCACATGCTCACATTTTGGTTTCAGTGAATTGAAAAAGCCCCCTGGATAGGGGTCGAAACATCTTTTGCAATAAATAAAGTCCAGTTGATCTTGTATTGAACGCCTTTTTGATATTGTTCAGATGTTGTTTCTATGGTCCAGACATAGCTTATATGATCCAGGCATAGTTTCTCTGGTTCAGATATGGCTTCTGTGGTCCAGGTGTAGTTGACATAATCCAGGTATTGTCTTTATGGTCCAGGCTTTGCTTACGGTCTAGACATGGGTTATGAGGTATAGGTGTAGTTTCTATGGGACAGGTATGGTTTCTTTGATTCATGTGTAATTCCCATCAATCCATGTGTAGTTTCTATGATCTATGGGGCAGGTGTAGTTTATGTTGGAATAAAAACCTGGGGGAATGCATTGGTAGAAATAACAATTGCATTAATTTTAGAATCGGGAGGTGTGGTCTGTTTGTCTTCCATCAGTTTAATCCTATAGCAGCAGAACTAAGGGATAGCTCAGGAAACCTAATCCTACACTAATTATAGGATTTATCAAAAGGCAAGTCTTAAAAAGTAGACAGAGTTTCAGCTACACAGAAAGAAAATCTAAGTTGGTTCAACAAGTAAGGAGCCTGAGAACTAGAAGATCTGCCTCCAATTCTACTTTTAAAAACTCTAGAAACCACAAGTAAACCTGCAGTCTGGGAGCAAAGTGCTTTGTTAGGAAAATAAAAAAAAACAATACAGTCTTTAATATAGAATGAACCTTAGTTATTGAGCTTTGTATGTTAGCAATATGATTTTAAATTCAATTGTGAATTTGACAGGAAGTCAATGGAAAACTAAAACTGGAAAATATGATGTCTCTTTCTAACTCTTATTGAAACTCTGGCAACAACGTTCTGGTTCAACTGAAGAGCTTTAAATAGATTTTTGGATACAGAGATAATAAATAATTACAATAGTCCAGTCTAGAAGTGATAAGTGCATGGACCCGTTTTTCTGCATTATTTTGGGACAAGGTGTTTGTAATTTTCGTGATATTGTTCAAGTGCAAGAAAGCGGTCCAAAACTAATCTCACCAGATCAGATTTCCTGAGGCACGGCACTGGATGTAAAACCAGTTTTTGTTTAAATATGTTCTGCTTTTAAATTGTCCAACTGCAGGACAAAATAAACATCAGGACACACGTAAACTCTTTGCTGCAGACAAGAAAGTTAATTCTCAATAGTCCAGGTATCAAATCCGCTCATTCTCAATCAGTTCATCTGGACAGTTTCTTTTTAGTAGAAACGTTTCACCCTCACTCCAGAGGGCTTCGTCAGTCAGAGTAGTCCAAAGCAAACTGAAGCTACCCCACCAAGTAAACAACTTAAGTGGACCAACCAGTTTGCTGTAGCCAAGATGGTTTCTGGGGGCTTGTCCCTTGCTGCAGACTTCAAGTTTTGATAGGTTTCATTTCTTGATCAGGTATACACTCATTTACAAAACTTATGCAGCATTCTTCATGTTTCTGAATGACTTTGGAAAATCAAACGGCTGCAGCATCACAATTGTTTTATTTCATAACAGAAGGCCCCGCTTCTCGTGGGTTCCCGTGTTCTTTAAGGGCCCGATCCCGCTCCCCTCTGTTCATTCAGGACGCTGCGGAGGATTGTGTCACTGAGAAAACACACTTGTGTTAATGACGGGAAGAACGTTGACCCTCCAGTTAGAGACGACCTTCTCTCCTCACAGTGATGTCATGCTGAAACGCTCTTCTCTGCGTTGCCATGGAAACAGGATACATGCATTAAAATAAGGCAAGCAAAATTCTTCGCAGTAATGGAGTTGTTGGGCCTTGCGTGTAAGTTCAGGTGTCAGTAACAGCTTAGTGTAAACTTCACATCTTAAAAGATAAACAACTTTCCATAAGAGTAATAAAATCGATAACAACTCTAGCTGCTCTTTACATCAAGTGGATTTATGTACAAATTGGCTCTGAATTTAAAAGATAAAATGAAAACTCAATAAAGTGTCCCGAAGAGGTTAAACTGCTGCGTCCATCAAACAAAAAAAGGTCAAAGTTCATTTCCAAACTACCTGGAGGCAGATTATTCAAAAAGAGAAACCTTTGAGACAGCTGACAGTTTTCCCAACAGATTCACCCTGAAGGTTAGACTGTGTAGCGCTCAAAGAAATTAGGTAGGCCTCAGTTAACAGGTTAAAGGTCAAATGTCATGGGTTCTCTCCAAAAACTACATGGCATCACAACTTAGGTTTGGAAGGTTTCATCTGAAGAAACCCCACAATGTTGTGGACAAAACCAGATTAAAGGACAGATGTTTACCCAGAGTGCACTGTAGCAAACACCACATCTGCTCAATTGCCCAACACTGGACACAAATTGGTGATATATTTTCATCACCAGAGCAGTTTTAATTGTATTATAATATAGATTTCCCCCTTTATTTTTTTATACACTGGAAGTTAGCATCCAGGAAGAAAATGGAACTGGATCATTTTATACAAAAACTGTGCATTTGTGTTCATGTATACAATCTTAGGCACCTACTTCTTGAAATTCAAGGTAATTAAAATAAACAACCAGGGTAAGAAAGTTACCATGTTGAACTTTTTGTCTTCAGACTTTTACAGGCATTTTCAAATCAATACAATAATTTCACTTAAAAGATAAAAACAAACAGTTTGATTAATTCATTGTTAAATACGACACGTTCATCAAATCAGCTCTGCAAACAAAAGCACAGCTGCAGGTTTAGAATCAGTGCTAACATAAACCACTGAGTCATCTGCAAACAGACATAATTTGACAGACTGATGAGATGAATGGTCTTCATTATACTGAGGATTATTACTTAAACAATCGATAATGCAAAGCGTCTTGCCTGGAGAGTGGACCATGAACTCCTCTGTAGACCAAAGGGTTCTGAAGTCAAATGTAACTCCAACGGTCCAACAGCTGAAGCTTGGATCAAACTGGGTTCAACAGACGATAATCTGAAACACGGCAGCTAATCTACATAAGAATGGGTCAGAAAGAACAGAACGAAGATGCTGCAATGGTTTAGTCAGCGTCCAAAACCTCAACCTGACTGAAATGTTGTGGCTGGACCTTGGCAACCTGGGCCTCCATCCATTCATCTATTGGTCCCGCTTCTCCTTTCTGGGACACTTGAACATGTCTCCAGTCCATCACAAGGACACAGACACGTGAGACAAACAACCAATCACACTCACTCACACATAAGAACAGTTTAGAGTTACCATTTAATAATAATAATAATAATAAACTTTATTTGTATAGCACCTTCCTACAATGCCTTGCATTGACCAAGGTGCTTAACAGGATAAAAAGATGAATAAACTGGAACAATAAATCAATGAAAATAGAATAGGAAACAACAGCAATAAAAGAAGGCAATGGAAATAAAAAATGCTACATACTAAAATAACACTAAAATAACACAAGTAATAAAAGTTACACACTGAAAGCTTTTTTGAACAAGTGGAAATAAAAAGGCAATGGAAATAAAAAATGTTACATATTAAAATACCAAAAGTAATAAAAGTTACACACTGGAAGCTTATTTGAACAAGTGGAAATAAAAAGGCAATGGAAATAAAAAATGCTACATATTAAAATACCAAAAGTAATAAAAGTTACACACTGAAAGCTTTTTTGAACAAGTGGGTCTTCAGTCTGGTTTTGAACAGAGTCAGATCAGAGGTGGCACGCAGCTCAAGGGGGAGACTGTTCCAGGCTTTTGGGCCGGCAACAGAAAATGACCGGTCTCCCCATTGTTTGTACCTTGAGCGAGGCACCTCCAGCAGGTGTTGACTGGCAGATCGTAAATCTCTGCCGGGCTGATGGGCTTTCAAAAGTTCTGAGATGTAGAGAGGTGCAAGTCCATTCAGAGCTTTGAAAACAAACAGGAGCAGCTTGAACTGTATCCTGAACTGAACCGGGAGCCAGTGTAGAGAGGACAGGACAGGAGTGATGTGTTCATATTTTCGTGTGTTGGTCAAAAGGCGCGCGGCAGAGTTCTGTACAAGCTGTAAACGGGAGATGGAGGATTGATTAATACCAACATACAAAGCATTACAATAGTCAAGTCTGGAGGTCACAAAGGCATGGATGGCCTTCTCCAGATCACCACGGCTGAGAAATGACTTGACTTTGGAGAGCAGTCGGAGCTGAAAGAAGCTGGTCTTGACAACAGAACTGATCTGTTTATCAAACTTTAAGTTGGAGTCAAGCTGCACTCCAAGATTTCTGACCACCGGGTTGAAGTGGGGGAGGGGGAAACCAACACTGGGACTGGGAAGGATGTTGCTGGTGTCACCAGGAGCACTAAATAAAATGCATTCAGTTTTATCTGTGTTTAGGTGGAGGAAGTTTTGAGAGAGCCAGTGCTTAATGTCATTTAAGCAGTTGACAAGAGTGTTTGAACTGGGTGAGGGGTTGGGAGTGACTGGCAGATAGATTTGTAAATCGTCTGCATACATGTGAAAAGACAGGTTATGACGTGCAATGATTGATCCTAATGGCAGCATGTAAAGAGAGAAGAGGACTGGCCCTAGAATAGATCCCTGTGGTACGCCAGAGGTCAGAGGGGTTGATGAAGAGGAGGACAGATCGCCTATCATGACAGAAAAAGTTCTCCCAGACAGGTAAGATTTGAACCACTCCAGCACAGCTCCCTGGAGGCCGACCTGCTGAGACAAGACAAACATGGAAGTTTTTGGTCTGTAGGAGGAAACGGAGGGACCTGGAGAAAATGTACTTGAGCACTGGGTGAACATGTAAACTCCACACAGAAAGTTCAAAAGAAGAATCTGTCACCCCTCGTTTTGGACCTTTACAGTAAAATTTGTTGAGAAATTTTAAAACAAAAATAAAATTAACCACCTCGGCGACCTCAGCACCAGAGATCGGAGAACCCGACCCAAAGTCCCCAGGCTCCGCTTCCTCAGTGGAAGGAATCATCCACCCCGCGGTGGCAAGGCTCCGGGGGTGGATGAGATTCGCCCGGAGTTCCTTAGGGCTCTGGATGTTGTAGGGTTGTGTTGGCTTACGCGACTCTGCAATATCGCGTGGACATCGGGGGCAGTTCCCTTGGATTGGCAGACTGGGGTGGTGGTTCCCCTATTCAAAAAGGGGGACCGTAGGGTGTGTTCCAACTATAGGGGGATCACACTCTTAAGCCTCCCTGGTAAGGTCTATTCAGGGGTTCTGGAGAGGAGGGTCCGTCGGATAGTCGAACCTCGGATTCAGGAGGAGCAGTGTGGTTTTCGTCCTGGTCGTGGAACACTGGACCAGCTCTACACCCTCAACAGGGTCCTGGAGGGTGCGTGGGAGTTTGCCCAACCAGTTTACATGTGCTTTGTGGACTTGGAGAAGGCATTCGACCGCGTCCCTCGGGGGGTTCTGTGGGGGGTACTCCGGGAGTATGGGGTACCAGGCCCATTGATATGGGCTGTTAGGTCCCTGTACGACCGGTGTCAGAGCTTGGTCCGCATTGCCGGCAGTAAGTCAGGCTCGTTTCCGGTGAGAGTTGGACTCCGCCAAGGTTGCCCTTTGTCACCGATTCTGTTCATAACTTTTATGGACAGAATTTCTAGGCGCAGCCAAGGTGTTGAGAGGATCCGTTTTGGTGACCTTAGAATCGCTTCTCTGTTTTTTGCAGATGATGTGGTCCTACTGGCTTCATCAGTTCGTGATTTACAACTTTCACTGGAGCGGTTTGCAGCCGAGTGTGATGCGGCCGGGATGAGGATCAGTTCCTCCAAGTCCGAGGCCATGGTCTTGAGCCGGAAAAGGGTAGCATGCCCTCTCCGGGTCGGGGAGGAGGTCCTGCCCCAAGTGGAGGAGTTTAAGTATCTCGGGATCTTGTTCACGAATGAGGGAAAACTGGAGCGTGAGATCGATAGGCGGATAGGTGCAGCGTCCGCAGTGAAGCGGGCGCTGTACCGGTCTGTCGTGGTGAAGAGAGAGCTGAGTCAAAAGGCAAAGCTCTCAATTTACCGATCGATCTACGTTCCCACCCTCATCTATGGTCATGAGCTTTGGGTTGTGACCGAAAGAACAAGATCTCGGATACAAGCGGCTGAAATGAGTTTTCTCCGCAGGGTGTCTGGACTCTCCCTTAGAGATAGGGTGAGAAGCTCAGTCATCCGGGAGGGACTCGGAGTAGAGCCGCTGCTTCTCCACATCGAGAGGAGCCAGTTGAGGTGGCTCGGGCATCTGGTTAGGATGCCTCCTGGACGCCTCCCTGGTGAGGTGTTCCGGGCATGTCCCACCGGGAGGAGACCCAGAGGAAGACCCAGGACACGCTGGAGGGACTATGTTTCTCGGCTGGCCTGGGAACGCCTTGGGATTCCCCCGGAGGAGCTGCTCCAAGTGGCTGGGGAGAGGGAAGTCTGGGCATCCCTACTTAGGCTGCTACCCCCGCGACCCGACCCCGGATAAGCGGAAGAAAATGGATGGATGGATGGATCAGCGTTATTATGGCTGTGAGTAGCTGCATGTTTCCGTCAACCCGGAAGTGTACTGTTTTTACTTTTTTCAGCTTCTGTGACCGTTTTCCTAAACCTAACCTTAAACCTGACCCAAAGGACCAACCCTAAACCTAACCCCCTTACCCTTGTGCCTAAACCTAACCAAGACCCTAACGCCAGAGACTTTACTCTAAACTTTAACACGTTGCTAAAGACGGAGCCTGCTGTCATAGCTTATAACGGTGACAACGTACCTTTAAACCTCCTAGGAGGTAGAGTAGGGGCAATCTGACCGATACGAATGGGGATGATAATGGGCATTCTGAGCGATACGTATGTTTGATAACATCCGAAGCGGGTGAACAGAGAGGGTCAGAAAGAACTCCATTGTGTCTTTGTGGATTTAGAAAGGGCATCTGACAGGATGACGAGGGAGGAGGTGTATTGCAAGACGAAATCTGTAGAGGCAGAGAAGTATGTTAGACTGGTACATGACATGCATGAGGACAACAGGACAGTGGTGAGATGTGCTGTAGGAGTGACAGATAGCTTCAAGGTGGAGGTGGGATTACATCAAGGATTGGCTCTGAGCCCCTTCTTGTTTGCTCTGGTGATGGACCAACGAGCACATGAGGTCAGGCAGGAATCCCTGTGGACTATGATGTTTGCAGATGGACATTGTGATCTGTGGTGAGAACAGGGAACAGGTGGAAGAGAACTTGGAGAGGTGGAGGTATGCACTTGAAAGAAGAGGAATGAAAGTCAGCCGTAGTAAGACAGAGTACATGTGTGTGAATGAGAGGGAGGCCAGTGGAACAGTGAGGCTACAAGGAGCAGAGGTCACAAAGGTGCAGGACTTCAAGTACTTGGGGTCCACGAAAATGGGAAATGTGGTAAAGAGGTGAAAAAGAGAGTCCAGGCAGGATGGAGTGGATGGAAAAAAGTTTCAGGAGTGATTTGTGACAAAAGATTGTCAGCAAAGGTCAAAGGAAAAGTTTACAAGACAGTGGGGAGACCAGCTATGTTGTATGGCCTGGAGACAGACATGGACAAAAAGACAGGGGACAGAACTGGAAGTGGCAGTTCTCTTGAGGAGTGACAAGGATGGATAAGATTAGGAATGAGATCATCGGAGGTACAGCACAGGTTGAACAACTGGTAGATAAAGTTAGGGAGGCCAGACTGCGAAGATGTGGACATGTCCAGAGGGACAGTGGGTATATTGGTAGAAGGATGTTAGAAATGCAGCTGTCAGGACAAAGACAAAGAGGAGATATATGGATGCAGTTAGAGAGGACATGAAGGTATTTGGAGTGAGGACAGAGGATGCTGAGGACAGTGAGGTGGAGGAGGATGGCTCATTATAAAGAACATGTTGTAGAACCCTGGCTGGTGCTAAGTCAGAGTCAGAGTCAGAGAGAATTTATTGTCATTTGCACCGCATGTAGTACATGTGTTGAAAACGAGATTATGTACACAGGGTCCCAGTTACATCCAACAACAAATGCAAGAGAAATACAATAATAACATCTAGGATTAACTAAGAGAGACATCACATCAGCTAGTAATACACTAAGCCCTAATGTAGTAGAAAAACATCATTATAAACAGCAGCACGAACATGAGCAGATGGTCACAGATGAACGCAGCAACAAGAAACAGATCAGTATCAGTATGATGTGACATTTTGCAGTGTTTATTCTTATTATTTATTTATTCATGAGTC
Source organism: Garcialebias charrua (assembly GCA_038048925.1). Classification (NCBI taxonomy): domain Eukaryota; kingdom Metazoa; phylum Chordata; class Actinopteri; order Cyprinodontiformes; family Rivulidae; genus Garcialebias; species Garcialebias charrua. The sequence goes on from JBBPBX010040267.1 coordinate 8,763, forward strand.
TGACAGCCTCAGGGTAGAAGCTGTTTCTCAGTCTAGTGGTTCTACATTTGATGCTCCTCAACCTCCGTCCCGAGGGGAGTGGTGCAAAGAGTGAGTGTGCTGGGTGAGTGAGGTCTTTCTAACACAGCAGGTTAGCAGTCTGACCCAGAATACTGGCACCAAATAACCCATTGTTTGCTTAGGAACCCAAACTGAGTGTCCAGTACAAACTAAATTAACAGAACCAACCACATTGTTTTATCATCTTTATCTATACTGACTCCATCTTAAAGCAGAATTTTAATGGAATGAAAAATAAAATGTTTAAACTTGAACAAAGAATAAATCTGAATCTGATTGTGATCCTCCTCCAAAAGTGCTCATTGGTTTCTCTGTATCTGGATCATCTTGACTTATTCATGGTGTCAATGGGCACCAACTAGACCAGTCTGAACCAGAACATCAGAAATGTTGTGCATCAGAAAGCAGCAGAGTTCAGTGAAGCCAGAATCGGGTTGAAAACGTTGACTTTATTTAAACTCACTAATGAACCACTCATGATTCATGGGTCAGGCCCGTCTCTTTGACCCAACTTGGCCGAACATAAGTTTAAACCAACAGAAATAGCCTGAGGTAAGGGTGAGGATAATTGGACCTGCTGATGACTCAAGACTGAAGTTTCACATTTTCACCAACATCTTTGTTAAAGTCCTCGTGATGACAGAAACAACACTGTCGCTGTTAGCAACAGAACCTCCGGAACCATCGAGACAAATGGGCTTTGACAGAACGCAGTCGTTCTATCAACACTTCCTGTTCACCAAAATCTTGATGCAGATGCGGTTTTAAAACTTTCTGACTCGAAACACCTGTCGTTTTTAAATCACGGAACTCTGTGGAGTTTGTTATAACAAGGTTTTGATTTAAAACATTATTTGAACAGTTTAAAGCTGGGGTATGTAACATTGTAATGTAGTCTGTAACTTTTCAAACAATATATTTTTAACATATTTCTTCACTCTGTCACTATCTACTGACAGACTGATGTTAGACAAAGTAATCTCTGAAAAAAACTATAGTCCCCTTGCTTCTCTATCAGCATTTATAAAAACACTGAAAACAGAGTGACCCGGACACTGACCAGCCAATAAAAACAGAGTTGTTTGTCACGCCCCAACCCACGCCCCCGCCTGTCACAGCCTCAGCGCCGCGGCTCGTTCTCATTCAAAGGATTGCAAAGCGATGCAGGACTGTTTTTTATGTGACACAAATGTATTAAATATCCCTTCTTCATCCCAGAGCTGGACTTTTATTTAGTTTTTTTGCCAAAAGTCAAGTGATCGCTTCATCCTCCACTCACAGGAATGAGGAAATGGATTTGTCACGACTCACGAGCGAATTAAATCATGTCCAAATTGGCTGGTGATGCTCTGCTGATTACAGGGTCTTTTTGTGTTGTTGGACGAGTGATTCATGGTTTTATTATATTTTTTAAACAGTTATATTATCATATAAACACAGAACTTCGCAGCGCAGAGACAGGACATGTAGTGGGGTCGGAGCATTCCAGACATTCCAAACCTGCACTGACAGAAAGAGGAAGTCACGAGCGAATTAAATCATGTCCAAACGTTGCTTCGTGAAGCTCTGATGATTTCTGCTGGGTTTTGTGTTGTTGGACAAGTGCTCCATGGTTTTATTATATTTTTTAAAGGTTTTTATAACATATAATCACAGAATATTGAAGCGCTCCGAGCAGACACACAGCAGGGGGCGGAGCAGAACTAAAATTCAGCAGAAGCACGGACTGTGGCTCCCCCTCAGAACCATATATAGCTCTGAGGGGGAGCTAGCAGAATGCTTTTCTGCGCTGAAAATATTTCTAAGTCCCAGAGTGTTACAGAAATCGCATACCATACCTTTAAGACTCCACCGATCAGAACTCCTACATCGCCTGGTTTCTACCTGAGACTCAACCTGACCTTGACTCATAGTAAAATGGTAAATTGTAAATGGAGCTTATTTATATAGTGCTTTCCCGCCCCCTATGAGGGGCCCCAAAGTGCTTTACAATACCAACCATCCACCCATTCATACACACATTTATACACCGGTAGCCGCAGACTGCCATGCAAGGCGCCATCCAGTCCTACCGGGAGCAACTCGGGGTTAAGCACTTTGAGATTTTTATTAATGAAAAGTGCATTATAAATTGAATTCATTATTATTATTATTATTATTATTATTATTAAGTGTCTTGCCCAGGGACACAACGACACATGGTGTGGGGAACCGGGATTCGAACCTCCAACCTTCCGATCGGGGGACGACTGCCATGACCACTACGCCACGGCCATAGTGGTGGGTTCACATTGTGGGGGCCTCTTCTAGATGAACCAAAACTCAACCAAGAGGCCCTTTGAGAGACTCAAGTCCCTACCAGGACCTGACATTGACAATCTTCCACCCTTCAACACCAACCATCCAACCTTCACCACCAACCATTCAACCTTCACCAGCCATCCAACCTTCACCAGCCATCCAGCCTTCACTAACAACCATCCAACCTTCATCACCAGCCATCCAACCTTCACCACAACCATCCAGCCTTCACTACGAATCATCCAACCTTCATCACCAGCTATCCAACCTTCATCACCAGCCATCCAGCCTTCACCGTCAACCACTCAATCTTCGCCAACATCCATCAAGACTTTGTCACCAACCATCCATCATGCTTCACCACCAATCATCCAATCTTCACCAACCATTCATCAACCCCAACCATCCAGCCTTCACTACCAACCATCCAACCTTCATCACCAGTCCTCCAACCTTCACCACCAACCATCCAGCCTTTGCCACCAACCATCCAGCCTTCACCACCAATCATCCAATCTTCACCACCAATCATCCAATCTTCACCAACCATTCATCAACCTTCACCAACCATCCAGCCTTCACTACCAACCATCCAGCCTTTGCCACCAACCATCCAGCCTTCACCACCAATCATCCAATCTTCACCACCAATCATCCAATCTTCACCAACCATTCATCAACCTTCACCAACCATCCAGCCTTCACTACCAACCATCCAGCCTTTGCCACCAACCATCCAGCCTTCACCACCAATCATCCAATCTTCACCACCAATCATCCAATCTTCACCAACCATTCATCAACCTTCACCAACCATCCAGCCTTCACCACCAATCATCCAATCCTCACCACCAATCTTCACCAACCATTCATCAACCTTCACCAACCATCCAGCCTTCACCACCAACCATCCAGCCTTCACCACCAACCATCCAGCCTTCACCACCAGTCATCCAATCTTCACCAGCAATCATCCAATCTTCACCAACCATTCATCAACCTTCACCAACCATCCAGCCTTCACCGTCAACCACTCAATCTTTGTTAACCATCCATCAAGACTTTGTCACCAACCATCCATCCAACCTTCACCAACCATCCATCCAGCCTGCACCATCGTTCATCCAGCCTTCACCACTGATCCTACAGCTTTCATCACGACCATCCAGCTTTCATAACCAACCATCCAACCTTCACCAACTATCCATCCAACCTTCACCAACCATCTAACCTTCACTTCCAACCATTCAGCCTTCACCACCAATGATCCAACATTTACCAATCATCCATCCAGTCTTTAGCACTAACTGTCCAACCTTCACCACTGACCATCCAGCCTTCACCACCAACCATCCAACATTTATCAAACATCCATTC
>JBBPBX010040267.1:13408-29455 GCA_038048925.1 Garcialebias charrua
AATCGTTTCAGAATCGAAAATCGATTTTAATCGAATCGGTGCATCAAAAATCAGAATTGAATAGATTCTCCAGACACTGAGAGATTCGCACTCCTACATAAGATACATGCACCATGTGTTCACCGGGGCAGTCCCAGAACTAGCCGGAGGGGTCATAAATCCTCTCTGGCAAGAGCATCTCTGGATCCTCCAGGAGGAGCTGGAGGGCCAGGGAGGGAGATCTGTGCTTCCTTGTTGGACCTGTTAGCGTTGCAGCCTGACCAGAGGAAGAAGATGGATTGATGGATTGATGGACAGATGGATAGATGATGGATGGATGGATGAATTGCAGATGGATGGAGACAGATATCCTCACAGTGACATCTTTTGTCAGGTGCCCCCGTTCTTCTTTAGTTTCCTAAAAACTAATAAAAATCTTATTTAAATTTAAAGATGGAATTATTTACCTTGTTTTTCCTACATCTAAATATTTTTACTCCTTTGAAAGCAGAGATTTGTGTCGGTGAGAACATTTCCACAAACGAACAACGAACTGGTTTGTATTTCTCCTTCCAGACTTGGTTTCCTGCAGGCTCCTGAGCTGCTGACACTGCAGTCCTGATGGGTCCAGATGAGTCCAGATGGGTCCTCGTGAGTCCTGATGTTCACGCAGATCAGATGACCACATCTTCTGAGTGAAGGGTTCCCCTGGACGTTCCCCGCTGTCCACCGGCTCTCGTCTTCGGCCTTTTCCTGGACCGGCCTGTTGACTCAGTCCTCTCCCAGTCTGCAACCTGAGCTGCTGGTCTCTGTGGACCTGATCCAAAGTCAGACAGACATGAAAACAGCTGAGAGGTGCTGGGAGTCATCAGCAGCAGACACGCTCCTCGGGTTACTGAATAATCCTGCGGTTCTGTAACTCCACCGCTTCTGTTGCTGATGCTGGAGGGTCAAAAGTTCTCATTTGTTGGTTTAGGTGCATCGGAGCGAAGACGGCTGACTTCATCACAAACCGATCGCACGGCGCTCCGACAGAATCTTCCAGGAGTCGTTTGCTCTTTTATTTTGACACTATTTAATATTCACTGTTTTTACTGTGGGTCACAGTAAAACACAAACAGAACTTTTCAGCCAAAGAGCCGAGAAGGTCCGTTCACTTCTGACATGAACATTTTTCTCCTGCTCTTGTCAAAATCCTTACTAACTCTTTTTGTTACATCCACTTCTGTTGTTCTCTTTAAATGAAGAGAAACACGTTAGCTGTGGACCCTGCAGAGCCTCCGGCCTAGTGCTTCAGTGCAGCGGGTCAGGTCAGAACCCTTTGGGCCTCAGTGTCAGAGCTGAACTCTTATCTATAAACATAATTTTTCTCCGCAGAGATGTTACATCTGGAACAACTCATAACATAATATTCAAAAACAGGTCATTATTTTATAAGAAATTGTTTAAAGGTTCAGTATGCAGTTTCTGTAGAACTGCAGCACTTAGAAATATTTTCAACAGGCAAAGCATTCTGATCCCTCCCCCTCAGAGCCATATGTGGCTCTGCCCCCTTGTGGTCTGTTGAATTTCAAATTCAAGCTCTGTTTTTATTGGCTGGTTACAAACTCTGTTTTTATTGGCTGGAAAATGGCGGGTCACCTTTTCTTTTTAGAAATGCTTATTTACCACCTGGAGAAGCAAGGGGACAATATATATATATATTTTTTCAGAGATTACCTGGCTAACATCAGTCTGTCAGGAGGTAGTGACAGTGAAGAAATATGTTCATAAAAAAAGCTACATACTGAAGCTTTAACTACGGTAATATTTAAGTTAATCAGCTATTTAATAACAAAGGTCTTCTTCATAGCTATGAAGAATTTCTTACTCAGTACAAGGTTCCTGTCACCCCAAGAGAATATAGTGTTGACTTTGATAATAATAATAATAATAATGATGTCACATTTTTGTCATCTGTGTATATGTTTCCATTCAAGACAAAATTTGACTCTGCATTTAACCCAATCACCACCAGGTGGGGCAGTGGGCAGCTATAGAAAGTGCGCTGGGGAGCAATTGGGATGAGGTGTGCTGCTCAAACACACCACAAGTTATGCCGTGACTGGGGTTCGAACCTGGGTCCTTCGGGTCCCAGGTCGGTTCCCCTGCCACTACACCATCTTGGCCCCTGCTATCCCATCTGGTTTGCTCATGTTGTTTAAAGATGTTGACTTCTCTTCTATCCAGTCTGTGAGTCCTGACCCTGAGCAGTCTGCTGTTGGTAAGCTCTGCTTCTCAACTCAACTAAAAGGCAGCAATTCCAAAATCCGTTCTTTATTTCAAGAAAATCTGGTCTCATCCCCATCGTGTGTTTCTTATTGGAACACCTCTGTGCAGAATCTTAATAGGAAAAAAGTTTGGTCTCTCTCACAAAAACATTTTCTCACTAATAAAGTCAAGGACATTTCTTTTAAATTGATTCATACATTTTATCCAACCAAACACTTTCTTCAGAAATACAAAGCTGATATTGATATTTCCTGTTCTTTCTGTAAGCTTTATCCAGAAACATCTGTTCATCTTTTTTGGAAGTGTACATACTCACTAAAGTTTTGGAAGGACATAATTATCCAACAATATCCAACCAGGTTTCCTTCTGTATTTTGAAAATGTTCTGTTTGGTATCTAAAAAAGCTAAGTCTGGTCCTCTGGACATTCAAAATAACAAAAATAAAAAATTGTAGACACGTTTCGTCTTTCGTCCAAAAGACTTCCTCAGTCTGAGCTGCTGTATTCAGCTCAGTCTTATAAATAGCACCCTCTCACAGCAGATCAACCAGTTGGCTGATGACAGCCTGAAACCAGCTGCTCACATGATCAAGGAGGACCATCTGAGTCTAATCATGTGAGCAGCTGGTTTCGGCTGTCATCAGCCAACTGGTTGATCCACTGTGAGAGGGTGCTATTTATAAGACTGAGCTGAATACAGCAGCTCAGACTGAGGAAGTCTTTCGGACAAAAGACGAAACATTTCTACATTTTTTTTTGCTTTGTTTTGTTTTGTTTTTTTGAATGTCCAGAGGACCAGACTTAGTTTTTTTAGATTTTTCTACCTAGATTATTGAGCATGCAGGGTATTCTGTTTGGTATCTTAGATTTCAAGACGAAAGACTCTTCTCACGTATTTATTATAAATGTAATCTTGTTTCTTGCTAAGTTTCACATCCATAAAAGTAAAATAATGCATAGGAAATCCTTTTTTGACCTCTTTGTAATGGATGTGAAACTGTATTTTGACTCAATCTCAGACTCAAATAACAAAAAGGTTATAAAAACAAGAAATATCTGTAATGAATACTTAACTCTGTGACTCGCATTTATTTATTTATGCATTTTTGTTTTATTTTATTGTTTGCTTCCCTTTTTTTGATATGTTCAATGTTCTTGTGTGTATATTTTAAATTGTAGTATTTTTGAAGATCTTTCCTTCCGGCCGCCGTCAGACTGTACAACATGCGCTGCTCTTAGTAGTTATATTTCGTTTCAGTGTTTTTATGTACTAATTTGTGTTTGTGTATACAGTATAGAGATTTTTTAAACATTTTTTGTACTGGTTCTGCTCTGTCCTCTATGCTGCTGTGGCAATGTAAATTTCCCCACTGTGGGATTAATAAAGGCATCTTATCTTATCTTATCTTATCTTATCTTAAGTAAAGTCATAAATAAAGATTAAAAAATAAATAAATAAAAGGTTCCCCCCCTCAGTGATCAGCTGCAGGTCCAGCTGTAGCCACAGGGAGGCAGCAATTCATCTGTGATTCTTCAACAGAAGTCCAGCTGACACCAGGTCAGTCCGGTCCACCGTGGGTCAGAGTTCATTTCAAGAGCAGCCAGAGAAGCACGAGACGGGTTCATTGATCTTCCTGATTTTATTTTTTTATTTAATTTATTCATTTCAAATTTAAAACACAAAAGAAACAATTCCAAAGCATATGGAGAAAAAAAAAAAAAGATTTAAAATAAAAGGAAGCAGAAGAAGAATAAAAATTCTTATAATATCTGCCCCTTCATAAAACAAAAATCTATTCAACAATCAATTCAAACAATGATTATCAATGAACAAAATTAATAACATAACAATTGCTGATTTATAGTACATTTGCAATTTTACATTTATATATAGGCGAAGCGGGCGCTGTACCGGTCTGTCGTGGTGAAGAGAGAGCTGAGTCAAAAGGCAAAGCTCTCAATTTACCGATCGATCTACGTTCCCACCCTCATCTATGGTCATGAGCTTTGGGTTATGACCGAAAGAACAAGATCTCGGATACAAGCGGCTGAAATGAGTTTTCTCCGCAGGGTGGCTGGACTCTCCCTTAGAGATAGGGTGAGAAGCTCAGTCATCCGGGAGGGACTCGGAGTAGAGCCGCTGCTTCTCCACATCGAGAGGAGCCAGTTGAGGTGGCTCGGGCATCTGGTTAGGATGCCTCCTGGACGCCTCCCTGGTGAGGTGTTCCGGGCATGTCCCACCGGGAGGAGACCCAGAGGAAGACCCAGGATACGCTGGAGGGACTATGTTTCTCGGCTGGCCTGGGAACGCCTTGGGATTCCCCCAGAGGAGCTGCTCCAAGTGGCTGGGGAGAGGGAAGTCTGGGCCTCCCTACTTAGGCTGCTACCCCCGCGACCCGACCCCGGATAAGCGGAAGAAAATGGATGGATGGATGGATGGATGGATGGATATAGGCTATCTACAGTAGGCCTATTTAAGAATTTATTCTTAATCATTTTCTTAAATATAGACATTGAATTAGCTTTTTTTACATCATTTTCCAAACCATTCCATAAATCTATTCCATGTATTAAAGTAAACCGACCCTTTAAACTGGTTTTATAATGTGGTTTAACAAAAATGTCTGTTCCCTTAAGATTGTAACAACTTTTCCTTTTTACAAAATGCTTTTGAATATTTAGAGGTAGTTTGTAATTTTGTGCTTTATGCATTAATAAAAAAACAATATATTCCACCAGATCATAAAACTTTGAATAGTTTCAATTTACAGAATAGTATGCTTGTTGGATGATAATAATGCATTCTTGTTACAATTCTTATAGCTCTTTTTTGTAGGATAAAAATCGGCTTTGTTAAAGTTTTGCACGCAGTTCCCCAGACATCAACACAATAAATTAAATGTGGTACTATAATTGTATTATATAGCAAATACAAGGCTTTATCATTAAATAAATCCTTTACCCTATATACGGTAATACTGCTGTGGATTTGGATATTTTAGTTTTAACAGAATTTATGTGTTGTTTCCATGACAATTAACCATGGTGATGATCATCATGATTCTACTGAGTGACTTGAGTCCATCTTGAGGAGCAGAACCTTTGCAGCTCCGCTGACTGGCTCAGAGGCTGCCCAGTCTGAGCGCGCTCAGTGGAGGCCCTCAGCTGGGCTCACATTTAAACACATCATTTAACAGATTTTCAGATTGTTTTGTGGCTCGTTTTTAATTTTTTTTTAATCACAAATTTGACGTTTTGAGCTTTTATGGACAGAATTTCTCGGAGCAGCCAGGAGGCGGATGGATTCTGGTTCAGAGGCCTCAGGATTCCATCTCTGCTCTTTGCAGGTGATGAGGTCCGGTTGGCGTCATCGTGCCGTGATCTTCAGCTCTCACTGGAGCGGTTCACAGCCGAGTGTGAAGCGACTGGGGTGAGAATCAGCACCTCTAAATCTGAGGCCGTGGTCCTCGGTCGGAAAAGGGTGGATTGTTCTCTTCAGGTCGATGGTGAGGTTCTGCCTCAAGTGGAGGAGGTCAAGTATCTCGGGTTTTGTTCACAAGTGAGGGAAGAATGGAGCGTGAGATTGACAGATTGGTGAAGCGTCTTCAGTATTGTGGACTCTGTACCGGTCTGTTGTGGTGAAAAAGGAGCTAAGCTGTAAGGCAAAACTCTCTGTTTACCGGTCGGTCTATGTTCCTACCACTGGTCATGAACTCTGGTGACCAAATGCAGGGGCGCAACTACATATTTTTGAGGTGGATGCGAAAACATCAACGGCGCCCTCCCCCCCTTTTTTTACCTGCCGCCTCATACAGCTTTCCTCCCTTAGTCATGCACTTAGAAAATACAGTAGCAATATTACAGATTTTTTTATGTTACATATTATATCAGGTGATCATTCCAATCATAAACAAATAAGAAGTTTAATAAAGTAAAAATATATAACAATAGTGGTAATCAGTGCTCAATATTTTATGTAGCGAAAATATGAAATCTTAACAGCCTGCAGTCCATGTCAGAGTTTTAACATTTATGACATTTAAACTGTTACTTTCCGTGAAAGAAGACAATGAAAGATGGTCATCAGAAATTCAAACCATCATGGTATACAGTATAGGTTTTTGTTGCCTCCCTAATGTAATTATTCCTACCTGATGTCATCACTTGTCTCCTCTATCACTGACCTCGTGTCTGTCTCCTTCACCCTTTGTCTGTGGCATTCTGCACTAAGTCATATGGTCAAAAAAGCATTATATATTAGTTGTAAAAATTACAGATCTTAATACAGTTTTTAAAAATAATGTTTACATGTTATTGCTTGGGATTAAGTAGCTGTTCCCTCACTTCCACCTGCATTAGACCAACCTGTTGCCTTCCCCAGTCTGTCCTGATTCCTCTCTCTTCCTGCTCTCCATCCTCACAGCTGAATGACATTAATTTTGTGTTAAGTAGGTTTAAAAATACAGCAGTCAAACCACAATAGAAATGAAACTTTAATTTAAATGATCTCCTTGTTGGATAACAGTTACTGACTGGACATTTCATCTGATCTGACTTACCAGATACATCACAACACACACCACTGTAGTGATATTAAATAAGACATTTAAACTCAAGTGTCCCTCTGCCAAAAAGGTTGGTAACATGGGTCACCAACCTTTTTGAGTCTCAGGGCTATAGTGACACTGAGGACTAATTTGTCTGATACACACATAAACTTGTACAACTCATCTTTAATTAAAGAATCAATAATAATAAATGTACATATGAGTGAATAAATTGCAGCACTGCATTGGAACATAGCTGGGAACTGCCGCCACAACAGTTTAGCTTTCCTGTGTTAATGTTCCCTGAGTTTTATTTAGGTCATTCTTACACTTAGTATGTGGATGTGTGTGATGTATCAAATATTCATAAAAATAGGCTGAAATTAAAAGGCTGAAAAGAGCAAATAATTATTGAAGTTACTAGAAAGAATAACAAAAGACTCAAATGAGCTAAACATAAATAATAAAAAGTTAGAATCAGCAGCTGAAAAGAGCTGAACCAGAACCAAAGCTGAAATGAGCAGGAAAAGGTTTTCAAGGGTTTGTAGGTGGAGCTCCACTCATTGACAATAAGAAAAAAATGGCAGACAAAGCTAAATGCTTCAAGAAGTAAAACTTGCTCAAATCCCAGAAGTCACAGCTGGAATGTCCTGAAGGAGCCGAACGTTTTGATTTGTTGAAAAGGAACAAAAACTGTGAACGAGTTTCAAAAAACGTACGGAAGAACAGGACATATTTACAAACACAGAATTCAATCTGGGAGGGAAGTGATCGCCCTTGCTGGATTAACTGGATGATGTTTGGAGCTTTAAAGGCGGTAAATACATCAAGCTGGTGAAGATTCTCAGTCGTCCAGGACATGATAAATCAAAAAAGGCGTTCAATACAAGATCAACTGGACTTTATTTGTAACAGAAGACGTTTCGCTCATCATCCGATAAGCTTTCTCAATTCAATGGAGACTGTGAGAGGGAGAGGGAAGTTATAAGCAAGCTGGACCACTGATGCACACCAAACTAGGTAAATTGGAAGCTAACACACACACATATTTGGGATAACACGTGCCTGTGACCCATTCAAAGTTCAGTGTGTGAAAGCAGAGATTACAGAAAAACACACACACATCCTACTGTATGTAAATTGACAAAACCACACTTCACACATTGATACCAAGGACCTGTCAAAGTCTTTGTTAGTCTAATTCACAAGTGAGGCTCCTCTGTTCTCATCAGGTGGGATGCGTCTGGGAAAACAGCTGCAGGTCCGCAACCATAAGTTTTAAAAAGTTGAAATCTGACAGAACCAGACTGTGTGCACGTGGATTTTCAAACAGGAGTCACGCACCAACATATGTTGGTTGCAAGCTGAGGTAACACATACATGTAAATTGACAGATCACACCTTAACAGTAGGGGGTTCCCTTGAAGTCTCTGACAGAAGACACGCAACTGTATGTAAATTGACAAAAACACCTCACAGCCCAACAACAGAGGTCACAGACAAGACACCTCTGTTCCCATCCGGTGTAAAACGCTTGGGAATCAGCCCCAAAGCTGAGTTATAAGTCTTGGAAAGTTGAAATCTCAGACCTCCTCCTCTGTTAAGAGAAGGTTTTTCTCTCTCTAAACAGCTTCCTTCACACCCCTCTCAAACCATCTGTGCTCTCTGTCCAAGATTTGCACATTTTGGTCCTCAAAAGATTGACCCTTGTCGGTGAGGTGGAGGTGAACAGCTGAGTTTTGTCCAGAGGTGGTGGCTCTCCTGTGTTGGGACATTCGTCTGTGAAGAGGCTGTTTAGTTTCTCCAATGTAGAGGTCTGGACAGTCCTCGCTGCACTGGACTGCGTACACTACACCACTCTGTTTGTGTGTGGGGGTTCTGTCCTTAGGGTGCACCAGCCTCTGTCTGAGAGTCCTGCTGGGTTTGAAATGTACTGGGATGTTGTGTTTGTTGAAAATCCTTCTGAAATTCTCTGAGACTCCAGCAACATAAGGAATGACAATGTTTTTCCGTCTGTTAGCATTTTTCTGTTCATTATTGTGTTTAGCAGATTTCCTCGCTGACTTGACAAAAGCCCAGTTGGGATATCCACATGTTTGCAGCGATTTGTTGATGTGTTTCTGTTCCTTTTCCTTCCCTTCTGTCTTTGTGGGGATGTGTTCTGCCCGATGCTGTAAGGTTCTGATGACAGAAAGTTTGTGCTCCAGTGGATGGTGAGAGTCAAACAGAACCTAGTTTGGTGTGCATCAGTGGTCCAGCTTGCTTATAACTTCCCTCTCCCTCTCAGTCCCCATTGAATTGAGAAAGCTTATCGGATGATGAGCGAAACGTCTTCTGCAACAAATAAAGTCCAGTTGATCTTGTATTGAACGCCTTTTTTGATAAATACATCAAGGTTCTGCTGAAGGTTCTGCGGGCCTTTTGGGCCATCAGCTGCTGATGAAACGGAGCCGTATGAAAATAAAGCTCTAATATGAAAGTAATGAAAAGTTTGATGTGTTGGTTATGGATTCCTGTTGGGATGCTCAATAAGATGTACCTGACTAAATAAAGGTTGAATGAATTAAGGCAGATTATTTTGTGCAGCGGAGGAAACAAATGGAAGGTTCTGTTTGAACGTTTGGACTCAGATTCAGTTTCTACAGAAACGTACTCGACGCCTCCAGACCTCGGCCTGAGTTCAGTTTTGACTTTTAGGATTATTAATAATACTGTAATAATGAATTCAATTTATAACGCACTTTTCATTAGTGAAAATCTCAAAGTGCTACACACATTGAATGCTACACACATTCATACACCGGTAGCGGCAGACTACCATGCAAGGTGCTTTCCAGTCCTACCGGGAGCAACTCGGGGTTAAGTGTCTTGCCCAAGGACACAACGACACATGGTGTGGGGAACCGGGATTCGAACCGCCAACCTTCCGATCGGGGGACGACTGCCATTACCACTACGCCACGGCCGCCCCGATTATTATAATTTATTTGAATGTTTCTGCTCAGATTAGGAGCTTTAATTCTCTCAAATCAAACCTCACACATGTTAAATGTATTAAAAGATGAAAGTGGATTTGATTTTGAGGAAAGAGCGACACTGAAGAGAGTTCTGTGTACTGTAGTTTATTCAGGCGGGTGCAGATGGGTTGTGATTTCTGCTCAGATTGAGCAGATTACAGGTGCTGGTCATAAAGAATACCATGAAAATCTTGATTTATTTCAGTAATTCCATTCAAAAAATGAAACTTGTATATTATATTCATTTATTACACTGATATACAGTATTTCAAATGTTTATTTCACTTAATGTTGATTATAACTGACAACTAATGAAAACTCCAAATTCAGTATCTCAGAAAATTAGAATATTACTTAAGATCAATTTAAAAAAATGATTTTTATAAATGTTCAACTGAAAAGTATGAACATGCACAGCACTCAGTACTTAGTTGTTTCTCCTTTTGTCTGGATTACTGCAGCAATGTGACGTGGCATGGAGTCCATCAGTCTGTGGCACTGCTCAGGTGTTATGAGAGCCCAGGTTGCTCTGATTCAGCTCTTCTGAATTGTTGGGTCTGGTGTAACATCTTCCTCTTCAAAACACCTCATACATTTTCTACTGAGTAAAGGTCAGGCGAGTTTGCTGGCCAGTTAAGAACAGGGATACCGTGCTCTTACTGGTAGCTTTGGCACTGTGTGCAGGTGCCAAGTCCTGTTGGAAAATGAAATCTGCATCTCCATAAAGTTGGTCAGCAGCAGGAGGTTCTGATGGTGCCACAGGTTCTGTTTGATGGTTCTACTGGGTTTTATAGAGGAGATAAGACAAGTAAGAAAGAGGCGTCGCTTCCTGTTTGGAAGCTCAGCTACAACGGGAGTTTGGGTGTTTGACCTCTGACCTCTGAGAGGAAACTGTCAATCCTCCAGCAGAGAGAGACACTGGAGGACGGAAGAAGAAGAAATCTGGTGATGATGATGATCTAATGTCCTTCAGAGAGCTGAACCAAGAGACCCTGCAGCCGTGGAGCAGCTGCGTGACCCGCCTCAGTCTCGGATCAGAACCCGGCGGGCCCAGAAGGCTAGAGGTGACCCCCGCCCCCACTCCCAGGGCTTTAATTGGCCCTGAGCTTGCTGCCAGTCGCCATTGTGGGCGTGAAAGAAGCTTAGCAGCACGAGGCCGACGGCCAGCGGTGTGTGTGCCCCACCTGAGTGTGTGTGTGTGTGTGTGTATGTGTGTGTGTGTGGGGGGGGGTGTCAGTAGGGCAGAGGGTAGTGTGAGGGGGCCTCCCGTGCAGAAGTCAGGCATCGTTTTTAGTTCAACTCTACGGGAGACACACACACACAGGTTTGTTTTTCTATCTTTGTGGGGCCATTGCATTGACTTCCATTCATTTTTCATTCATTTAGCCTAACCCTGACCTTTACCCTAAACCTAACCATTACATACCTTACCCTAAACTTAACACATCCTCAATTCACACCTTAGTCCTAAACCTAACCCCTAACCCACCAACGGGACTTCTTCTTATGGGGCCCGGGCTTTGGGCCCCATAAGAAGCAGTTGGTCCTCACAATGTAGTATAACTCAGAAAAATGGGCCTCACAAAGTAACATAAACAAGGACACACACACAGAGCCGATAAAAAGAACGTCCTGTTTGACCAGAACTCTTTTAGAGGATCCAGACCAGAACCAGGTCTGCTGACTCGTGGGGGTTTTGGTGGTTCAGTGTTTGGTCGGTCTCTGTGGTGGTCTGCAGGTCTGTGGTTCCTGTTCGGGGGTTCTGCTGGTTTGATTGGTGACTGTGGTTTTGGTTTCTGGTTTTTGTTCTGGTCTTCAGATCCTGCTTCTGCTGGACTGGTTTTCTGAACCTCGGATGAGGGGTGGGGGGACGTCCAGCGGCGAGCTGGCAGTCAGGCAGCCGCCGCTGTTGTCCAACAAATCCCTCGGCCCGGCCCACCGTCATTAGGATCTCAGCAGGGAGGAGCAGGATTTAACATCTGTCCCCCCTCAACCTTAGACCACCAGGTAGTCCACCTGTAGCCCCGGGCCCCTGCAGGCCCCGCCCCCCGCTGAGGCATAATTAGCTCCAAACTGCTGCAGTTTGTTTAATCAGCTGACCCTGCATGTGCAGAAGTATTCACCCCCTTTCTCCTGTTTCGTTGCCTTCAAACCTGGTTCAGGCTCTTTGGACCTCAGAACCAGAACTCTGGAAGATCTTCACTGTGGTCTGCTCCATCCACCATTCAACACTCAACAGTTTCCCCACAGCATGATGTTGCCACCACCGTGCTTCTCTGTAGGGATGTATCCTCTGCCTGATGAGGTGGTTTGTTTGTCTCATGGTGTTGTCCTTGATGTTTGGTCTCCTCTGACCACATCGTCTTCTTCCACAGGTTTGATGTCTCCTTCCTGTCCACTCTTCCATGAAGTCCAGCTCTGAGCAGCTTCTAGAGGTCCCATGGACAGATCTTCCATCTCCCTAACTACGTACAGGTGTTGGTTCTGATGGTTCTGTTAGAACAGGTGGATTCACGCTGTGACCACCTGACTCCCGGGTCGCTCACAGGATCTGACGGAAACGTAAAATGGATGAACATCAAAACTAACAGCAACATACCTGGGAAAGTGTTGAAAGAATGTGCCGATCAACTCTGCAATGTGCTGACTGACATCTTTAACACCTCACTTACCCTGGAGACAGTTCCTACCTGCCTGAAGACCGCCACCATCATCCCAGTTCCAAAAAGCTCCACGTGACTGGTCTGAATGACTATGGGCCAGTGGCCCTCACCCCGATAGTCGCTAAATGCTTAGAAAAACTGGTCATGATCCACATCAAAACATCAATCAACATCAACGAGGACCCTCTGCATACCGCGAGAACTGATCAACAGAGGACACCATCTCCTCCGTGGTCCACACTGCTCTCACCCACCTGGAGCAGAAGGACTCCTACGTCCGTATGCTCTTTGTGGACTTCACGTCTACCATCAACACCATGATCCCCCAAACCCTGATGGACAAACTATTCACACTTAGACTAAGCCCCTCCATTTGTAATGGGTACTAGACTTTTTAACAAACAGATCACAGTCCGTGAAGATCCACAACTTCTCCTCCTCCACCATAACCCTCAGCACTGGCTCTCCTCAAGGATGTGTGTTGAGCCCTCTTCTGTTCACTCTGCTCACATATGATTGTGCAGCTACCCATCCAGGCTGTCATATTGTTAAGTTTGCAGATGATACAGCTGTGGTGGGATGCATCACAAACAATGATGAGTCCAGCTACAGGCAGGAGGTGGAACACCTGGAGAGCTGGTGCAAAGAGAATAATCTTCACATGAATGTGAAGAAGACAAAGGAGATGATTGTGGACTTCAGAAGGAACAAACAAACCCACACCCCACTGAACATAAGTGGATCTGCAGTGGAAGTGGTCTCCAGCTACAAGTACAGTACCTGGGTGTACACATGAATGATAACCTCAGCTGGAGCAACAACACCACCAGCCTGATCAAGAAAGGTCATCAGAGACTCTACTTCCTCAGACGGTTGAAACGAGCTGGTCTGAGTAATAATAATAATAATAATAATCATTTTATTTAAAAGCGCCTTTCAGGACACCCAAGGACACTTCACAGCAAGAACATATCACAGAGATTGTGTAAAAACAATCAAACAGTTCAAACATCAGCAGGAACAGATTGAAATACTGTATAGTCCTCTCCTCCTTCTACAGGTGTGCAGTAGAGAGCATCCTGTGCTCCAGCATCAATGTGTGGCATGGAGGCTGCACAGTTGCAGAGAGGAAAGCTCTACAGAGAGTGGTGAAGGCTGCACAGAAGTCTGTTGGAGTCAGTCTCCCCACCATCACAGACATTTACACCTCCAGATGCAGGAAAAGAGCCACCTGCATCATGAAAGACCTCACTCACCCAGCACACTCACTCTTTGCCCCACTCCCCTCAGGACGGAGGTTGAGGAGCATCAAGTGTAGAACCACTAGACTGAGGAACAGCTTCTACCCTGAGGCTGTTAGACTCATGAATAAATAACCAGAATAATCACTGCAAAATATCACATCATGTTGCTGCTGATCTGTTTCATGTTGCTGTGTTCATTCGTGCTCATCTGCTCATACAGACTCATGTTTGTGCTGCTGTTTGTAATGATGTTTTTCTATGATATTAGTGCTTAGTGTATTTTTAGTTGATGTTTTTCTTAGTTGATATCTTAGATGCTATTACTGTTTTTCTTTTACATTTTATTGTTGGATGTAACTGGAACCCTGTGTACATAATCTCGTTTCATGGTGCCAATGACAATAAAGATTCTCTGACTCTGACTCTCTGACTCTGACAAGAACAGCAGCAGACGTTCGTTCAGGTTTTAAAGTTTGACTTTAATAAAATAACTGAAGATGAAATTTAATAAAGAGTTGAAGTTAATTTGAGTTTAAAGTCCTGACAGTGGAACCTGCTGGTTCCAGACTTCTGGACCTCCTTCAGGACAGAGAACAGTTTGCCAGTTTTTTTTTAAAGCACCGCAGGAGCCGCGATGCATTGAAGGGCTGCAGGACATCACAGTTTTGGTTCCAGGCTCAAAGGCCCATCAACAAAACCAGGTTTTAATTCTGTCAGAACCAGAAGAGCCCAGCTGGCTCAGTAATCCTTGGACCCGCTGCCTGCGGGCAGGTGAACTACGGGCGCCATCTTTAATTGGAGGAAGGCGTTTGGATCATTTGGATCCAGATGAGAACCCAGCGTGGAACCATCAGAACCAGACCCGCTGACCGACACACGCCGTGGTCACTAACCGGAACAATGATGAACCACAGCAAATGACCTTTGACCCCTGCATCAGTCGCAGATTCTAACGTCTGTTTCAAACGTCTGATCCAAACCTAAACCAGAAATCTGAGTCCGGTTTAACCCGGTCAAGTCCAGGTTCTGGTTCTGGAGCTTCCTTCTTCTCCTCAGTGTCAACAGCTGAACCTCACAGTCACATGACCTCTTCTTGCTGCTGTGACCAGCTGTAGCTCCGCCCACTCTCCACAACCACTGGGTTGAGGTAGTCCCAGCTGGTATGGAAAGCCTGCTGGGCCATTTTGTCGTGAAAATTACATGTTACATCGACACGTTAATGACGTGTAAACAACGCGTTGTTAACGCGTTGTTTACACGTCAATTACGCGTCAAATTCGCCTCGAAAAATGACGTGTAAACACGTGTAAACAACGTGTAAACAACGCGTCAAAGACGCGTTAATTACACGTTAATTACGTGTCATTGACGCGTCTAAATTTCACACGCATTTGACGCGTTATCAACGTGTCAACAACGTGTAAAGTACGCGTTGTTTGGTTAAGACGTAAACAACATCTGTTTATGTCCCTCTTGGGTAACTTCACTTCCTGACGGCTTCACTCGCGTCTCTTCTCATTGGCTGTCAGGTCCAGGGCTAAACCACTTCAGCAAAACAGAGGGGTGATTCCAAGGTCCAGGCTCGGCTAAACCACTTTAACAGAGAGAGGTAAACAAGAACTGCCCAAGATAAGTATAGTATCAGCGATGTTCATCGTATCGTTGATTCCTGGTCCCCTGCTCCGACAAGAAAACTAACAAGGGATTTAAATTGCATGTCTCAAGTTTCCTGCACAACTACGAGGGTAAGTAACGTTAGTTTGATCGCGTTGTGTTGTTGCTACCTGTTAGCGGCTAACGTTAGCCTATTAGCAACGCAATCTTTTTTTTGTGTACTCACGTTATAGAAACAGATTTTCCACACTTAAACAAAACGGCTCATATTTCTACAAACATGCTGCTCTTCTCAGTTTCATGCAAAAATCAGGAGACAGCTGTGAAGTCGTTCAGGTCCATGAAGAAAGCTGAAAAACCTCAGTTTGTGTAGGGTGAAGCTAGGATTGTTCAGATGACAGTTTTAAGATTGAGTTAATTACATGTCTCCGTCTGTGTCATATCTTTATCTTTACTTAACAGGGACAATGCATTTAGAAACGTAGAAAAAATCAAGTTACATTGCACAAAGAGTATAGCGATAGCTAATTTGCAACTCCTGTCCCAGGTTGGGCTGTTATACACAAATAAAATACGTACAGTTTATGCATCCATATACACCAAAAATACATAAGCATGTCTGTCAAGAAATTCATGAAATCAATCAATGCAACGTGCAAATACATGCTATCAAATTTAACAAAACAAAAGAACATACAAAACCTAAAATTAC